>JACXGK010000118.1:84390-96683 GCA_016801125.1 Novumbra hubbsi | reverse complement strand
TCCTATAAACCTCTTTGAACTTGTAATTGCTGCTGGTTTCAATAATGAACATTATGGAGGGATTTAGAAACGTGTGGATAATTACCGGTTTGCGCTCCTTTTTTCATCTTTACACTTGATGAGTAAGAGGATGTGAAGGAGTTGAAGTAGGAGGCAGAGAAGGAGAAACAGAAAGAGGGGAGGAGGTGCGCGGAGAGGGGAGATATGGGGAGAGGAGGAGAAACAAAGAGGAGAGAGAAACAAGGACAGGAGATGCCGAAGCGGGGGGAGGAGGAACTGGAGGAGGTGCAGGGAGCAAGAAGGAGGTGGTGCTGGGTTGCGATGCAGGCGGTGTCTCGCCAGGCTCTCTTTATCTAAATAATTGTACATGCTCGGTTTATGAGCTTTAGCAGGAGGCTTTTTGAGCGTGAGTCGCTCCAGCCCTGGGGATACTGGGGGACTAGCACCCTCTCTCCCACGATCAATATTCACACAGATTCACATCTGGAGCCAAGGCCTGCTCTACTTAGATTTGGATTTATTTGATTCTTTTTATTTGATTTTTTTTCTCCTTTCCTCTATCCCCTTTTTTCTTCTTCTTTCCTGACAGAGCGGGGCGGTGGGGTCCTCTATCAAACGCTCTCATCTGTATAGCCTTGCATGATCTTAGGAGACGCTGCCCCCCGACAAGCCAGCTTCTAAACTAGGACCGCTCAGTGGATTACACACACACATGCCTACACACAGTTCCATTCACATGGACTTTCGCCGATGGAGAAATGCCGTAAGGCACAGAGAAGAAACCGCAACAAATTGATGACCCATTCAGTGAATTCCCCTCCTTCACATAGGCCAAAGCGGACGGATATGAAACCACAAGCCCGTGGTGTCAAAGCGAGCAGCGTTATTGAACAAGGGGGGCGAAGGGGGGAGGAGCACAAAGGGGAGTTGAGGTGAGAACAAGGAGACATGGCTCCTGGTAATGCGGAACCCACTGTGATGGAATCCTCTGTCTGGAATGAGCGCAGGGCAAAACAAAAAGAATGGGGGGGGGGGGCACAACCAAAATGTCAGGAGTGGGAGGCAGAGGAGGCAGGGTCCCATGACAAACCAAACAGAGAAACACCACCGGTCTGTTTTTGATTTCACCACCACCCCTCCCTCCTTTTCCCTGGTTTTCCTACTTCCAGGTTTTAGCTGCCCCTCCTGAAGTGAGATGAATATCAAAAAAGGAACCCGGGTTCCACATGGAGTATAGTAGGGGTCCGGTAGGGAAGGAGTAGGAAAAGACCCAGGCTTGGGAGAACAACAAGACCCAGAACCTTTTAACTCTCACTTGTTTTACCTAAAGGTGAAAGACCCGGTTTGGTTTTCCACCACAGGGCAAAAGAACGTGTGACAGACGTCCTCACGCCTACTTCCCAGTCCATTACATCATTCACCTCTGCTACCCAAAGAGCAGGCTAGGCCTGGCCTCAGCCAATGGATCAATGTTATGACTTTAGGTCGGGGGAGGAGGGGTCCAGCTGAGCCCTCAAATGGGAGGAGTCTGCAGTTTATAAATCCTGACATCACTCTACAGGGCCTCTGTTTGTCTCTTGCTCAGGCCAGGACGCATGCATTCACCTTGACAGAAGGGGCCCTTGACGGATGACTGCGGGGCCCTGGTTTTGCACAGAGCGGACCCCGGCGATGTAAACGCCCATCGGAGAGTGCTTCATATGTCCGACGTTTTCCCTTCAAATGCCAAATCGAGAGATGCTCAACTTTAGCCTTAAATTACACATCGGGCTGGCAATTAGAGTTGAGGGTTTGTCAAATTAGGGATTATAAAAATAAAAAAAACACCCACTGGAAAAGTGAAGGGCACCGCACCCGCCTAGGCCTCCTTTCCTTTTGTTGTTGTTTAGTGGTGTTTTTCCTTTTCTTTTTTGGGGGGGTTGGGGGGGGGGCATGTCGAGGGTGGTTCTTGTTCTGTTGGCAGGCACCGTGGTATTAAACATGGCCTAATCACCTCCAGGGCGAACAACGTGTTGTAAACATCCCCTTAGCGAAAGCACTCATTTCTGCTACTTCATTAAACAAGGCGCGTTAAGATGTGAACAGCAGGCATGAGCTTTAACAACAGAGAGGGAGGGAGGGAGAGAAAGGGAGATCTAGAGGGAAGGTGAGGAGGGGACGGGAGAAGGGACGACAGGCTGTCCTCATAACCACCTGTGAATAACAACTAAGGGAAACTCAAATAATCAACGAACAGTGCAGAGTAGGACGGATGTGAAAGGATCACGCACACACCAAAATAAAGGGTGTCAGATGAAGGCTGTATTATATATGGTTGTAGCATGTGATCTGTTAAGAGAAACTATGACAGATTCGGATTAGAGGGACCGAGTGAAAATGTCAATGTTAATAATGTTGGGGTGTGAAACAATTCATGGCTATTAGCCTCTAATGCAGCTGTAAACCTGTGGAGCAGCAAGCCAGCCATAGACTAGGCATTGCACATTGTAAACACAGCTTTGCTGATCTTGACACTACCAGGAATTACTCTAAAAAGGCTCCAACATGAAACAGCCAAAGGTTGATGTGGCTTGTCATGTAATTACACAGCCGACAGAAAAAGTGAGTCACAGAATACCGCCTAAAAAAATTTCAGGGAGTTCCCCCCTCCCCTTTTGCTTCTAAATGAAAAAAAAAGTATCTGTTGTTCCAAATCACCAGTAGATGCAGATATTCCGCAAAGTCTACAACCCTTTCCTATTTTTGAAATGGGTCTAGTTTGTATCCGTCATGTTTTCAGCTTCTGGCGGGTGGTTCATTTGTCTTCTATCTATGGGGACAGAATGTCCATTCAGGTGTCTTCAACAGAGTCCCTGAGTGACGTGAAAACCAAAGAACTGGGGAACAGATGCTTCACCAAGCTGAGGAGGCTTGTCCTCATTTGCAGAGACTCTGAGCTGAGCAACAACATTTAGGGGAACACACTGTGGAACCAAACCCCCCCCACCTCAACAGTCCTGACGTTTCATTTACCCCATTTCCAAAACACCAAGCTCTCCTTTTCTCTCCACTTGTCGCTTTAGTTTGTTTTGTAAACTTCAGCCACAGATACACACAACATGTTTTAGCAACTAATGCTCACACGCACACACAGGCATGCACACGCACACAAGACATGCAGCCGCATTGAACCCAACTCTTGCCTGGGTTGCCACGGGTGACTGAAGAGCTGACTTCTGGGCTCCGAGGCAAACGAGCACATGACAGATTAGTGTGTGGGCCTCCTTCAGCACTGAACCTCTGTGACCCCTTAGGAACCCCCATCAACCCCCCCCCCAATTTTGCCCTCTCCTGAACCTCCCCTCCGGAACAAAACAAAGTCACCGACAAGAGATGTTGAAACCGTTACCTTCCAATGAACACCAGGGTAGGTAATAAATTAAATAAATTATATCTAAATTATATCTAATTTGAGTGCAATAAACATGTATTGTGTAGGCAGCAACAACATGAATGTATCTTTTAAAACAATATTGTTTAGTATGAAGAAATTTTAAATGTCATCCAAATCCTGATTACACATGTAGGCGATGTCATGACAACGTTAGCTACCTCGGCGTATGTGCTCATGAGAATGCCAGTCCAATGTCTTTTCACTTTTTCTAGTTAAAATATTTTCAGCTACCTTACTGAACTGTGGAGTTTTTGTCATTTTAGCAGGTTGTCGTATGATGAGATGCGCTCATTTCTATGTAATACGTCGGTTTGGCTACACAAATCCAACTCTTAATGTAACATAAACATTTGCTTATCCTCAGGAGACCACAGAGGGTCTATTTGTACACAGTTTCCATGTCCTCGGTAGTCTTGTGAAAAAAACCTGGTCAAGTCCTTCAAGAGCTGTCTTGTCATGCGATGTTGCGTCTCTGGGTTTCAAAACTCTGTGCTTGTTTATGGTTTTCGGACAAACATCCGTAACCAAGTGGGGCCAAAGCTGCCAAGGGCATGTCTCCAGAATGACCTAACCAGTCTCTTCTGTGTCCCTCTCTCTCTCTTAGCGAGCCACTGCCATTGGAGCTTGACCTGGAGATGACACGCGGTCTCCATGGAGACTAATGCTTAGTTCAGGGGGAGAGTGACCGCTGGCTCGGCATGTTCATCTACTAATGCTGTTTGTGGTGCTGACATGACGGCCTACTCATCTTCTCAGTCGCAGAGAGACCCGCCATCATCTCCCCATTTAACCCTCGTGTTAATCTAGATGACCAATGACGGCCATGTTTGTGTAATGCTGTTGTTGTCATTGTTACCAATAGCAGCCACGTTTGTGTTCTGCTGTTGTTGTCGTTGTTACCAATTATGGCCATGTTGGTGTAATGCTGTTGTTGCTGTTGTTACCAATGATGACTGTGTTTGTGTAATGCTGCTGTTGTTGTGGTAACCATTGACGGTCATGTTTGTGTAATGCTGCCATGGTCGTTGTAGCCAATGACATCTATGTTTGCATAATGATGTTGTAGTGGTTGTAAACAATGGCGGCCATGTTGTTTGAATGCTGTTATTGTTGTTGTAACCAATGACAGCCATGTTGGTGTAATGCTGTTGTTGTCATGGTAACCAATGACAGCCACGTGCATGTAATGCTGGCGTTGTCATTGTAGCCAATGACTGGCATGTTTACATAATACTGTTGTTGACATTGTAAACCATGACAGCCATGTTTGTGTAATGCTGTTGTTGACATTTTTACTAATGGCATCCATGTGCATGTATCCAATTTTGCCCCAAGTTAATGATGACCTGACTGCATTCCCTGCAGAATCTAGCTTCATGCGAACACACAAATCAACAGAAATCAC
Source organism: Novumbra hubbsi (assembly GCA_016801125.1). Taxonomy (NCBI): domain Eukaryota; kingdom Metazoa; phylum Chordata; class Actinopteri; order Esociformes; family Umbridae; genus Novumbra; species Novumbra hubbsi. The sequence goes on along the minus strand of JACXGK010000118.1, from coordinate 91,845 downwards.
TGTAACTTCTCAGTGACATGTTGATTCAAATCACTCACTCAAGCTAATTTTCCTAAATGAAAGATGCCAGCAATAAGATTGAATTCCAATAAAGCTGATGGGTTGCATACAAAACTCAATTCAAGCCAACCCAGGGAAAGTGCTATGTGGCTCAATAGAGGACCCCCAAACTGACCATGGGATATATCACTTCCTTTTCAGAGAGCCCAGGGGAACTATCCACCTGGCTTAGCAGCTTAACAGCATTCCCCCAAACACCCCTTCCAAAGGGTGCCTGGCTAAACACTAAACCTGAGACGGTTGATGCCGGCCTGAGAGTGCAACCCCTTACCTCGTAGAAGGCATTAGGCAAGCACACGCACAGAAACACAGGCGCACAATCTCTCTCTCGCTAAATATGAAGTGAATACTTCATTGGTTACGTTGCTAAAGCAGGCAGAAAACAAGAAGATTAATCATAACTATAATGAAAGTGTAGAAATAAACCCAAACAAGTTTCAAAGTAAAAGAAATTGTAAATGGTCTATTATCAGCTATGAACAGTGTGCAATGTGTAAATAATTGAATGGCAAAGAAAGAAAATATATTAGTTAGGTTTACAATGTTGCTTCAGTGGTTGCCCGTTTACAATAGCAACATGTCAGAAATCTCACTGCTTTGATTGCACATCTTGGTGTTTTGTCTTAGAGATATGGAAGTTCATCAATGTTTGATTTGTTCTTCGAATCCATCTTAAGATTTTGTGATCTGTGGCTGAAGGTTAGAAAGAACAGCTCCTGTTTCCACCTCATTTTTAGAGCAGTGGGCACTGCAGTCTGTCTATGGCTATGTCTCTCATTCTATACATGGCCTTTCTTCATTTTGTCAGTGTGGTTAGGTATTTTACCACGGTGTGTGTAAGTGTGTGTCTGCTTTTCTCTCTCTCCATTAGGTCTGCTCCTAAGGTCCCCTGTTTATTTTCATAGGTGTTTGAGGGTTTAGGTTAATCAAAAGACAAGGCCGGGCTGGAGTGGTGTCTTTGTATCAGAGTGCTTCCTGTTTTCATTGCCTGGTCGACCCGTGTCTTAGCAGATTCTAGTGGGGTCTAACAGCAGGCTAGCAAAAGAGGAAGGCTGAGGGCGCCAAAAGGCTAATTAGAGAAGTCTGAATTTTGTCTTTGACAAACAAAGGGCCAGTCTATGGAAACCCCACCCCCAGACTAGCAGTTAGCCTAGCAACACAACCTTATTCTGGATCTCAACAACCCTTTACAACCCATCCACCCATCCTTCTATTTCCTTCCTCCCCCCTTCACCCTCACCCTCCGTCCTTCCTCCTACCTTCTTCCTGGTTTTTCCTCCTCCCTTCTTACTCCTCCCTTCTTCCTGGTTCTTGCATAACTCCTCCCTCCCTCTTTCTAACTTCCTTTATTGTTATTCCTTTCTCCCTACCTCTTCCTGACCGTCTTCCTGGTTCTCCCACCCCCTTCCCCCTTGCCCCATTTCTGCCTCCCTGCTTTCGAAGCGCACTCAGACAAGTTGCCACCTAATAGTGAAGTGTACCTTTCTGATAACATAATCTCCCTGTAGTACAGAAAAGCTTACACCAACAGCCTGGGATTTCCCTTTCCTTAACATGACTGGAACACGTCCAGGGGCTAAGACTGGGGGGGGGAGTTGCAGTCACTGTCTTTGGCCCTGTAGTTCCAGCTTATGCCAGCTGATCTCTCCAGCAGTCGGCCAATTCCACACGGGACATTGAGAGATGTCAGCTCGCATGCTTTCTACTGCTACGCAAATACATACAAGAAAGAGGCCAGGCTCATCGCACTCTGTATAACAATCATCTGCATATTCATTACACGAAGAAGATATCAGATCTGGGCCGAGGCACAACAGAAATGCCACGTTTCATTCCCCCTCAGCGGACTGAAGGCTGACCGGCCGGCTGACTGAAAACCCCTGAAGGGCTAAGGGGGCAAGTGCCAATTGAAGCGGGCCTATTTTCCATATCTGGTTGTATCGAAGAACGCCGCCCAGCGATTTCTCCCATGAGAGTGTGAGGTCAGGGTGATCCTGGGACCAAGGGGCGGGTGGGCATTATGTTATACTGAATCCAAAAGCCAACAATTGTTACTGTTGGCCTGTGTTGTTTTTCGCGGTGTGAAGGGGGGTGTCATTCTTTAGAGCTCTTTCAGAGTAGCTGACAATGGCTGGATGTTGAGAACATATGTAGGGAGACCCCTGTGGTTGCTCTCATGGCGGAGTAGCTAGCATGCCGGAGAAAACACAATCCCTGCTTCTTTTCACTCTGCTCCTCAGCTTATGAAAGCATCAATAGCAGAACGCTGTAATAGGCGATTCAGGGTGCAAAGTCCCCAATAACTCACACACGCACAAACGCGACGTGATAATGGAAAATACATTTGCCTAACAAATTAAAAGAAAAGACAAATGTATGTGTGCAAGTGCAGGTGTGGGGAGCCGGAGTAACGCAGAGGGATAATTCAATTAGCCTTCGGTTTCCAAGAAAAAAAAAAGCTAGGTTAAAAGGGAGGGATTATTGCTTGTACAAGACTGGCCTGGACGTCCCACAAAAGAGACAAATAAAGATTTGAGAAAACATCTAAAAGCACCAGAGGTAATGAAGGAGAGTGGGAAACAGGGACCTTGAAAGCTCTACTTCTCTGAATAAAAAAAAAAGAAAAACCTGCCCCTAGACCAATCTACTGGGCCTTTTCTCCATCTCCCCTTTCCACTCTTTCAATTGAATTTCAAAACAATTCTAAAGGAAATTGTTGGAAAGGCTGCAAAGCTTTCTGTGCTTCTTTCTCTGGTTCTTTCCTTTTTTGGACGGGGGCAGCATTGGAACTGTGAGAGGCCAACAAACAGGCATTCCTTGAGATGCCAGGAAAGACGCCTAATGATCCCTCAGTAAACCAAAAACTACTAAGGTCTACTTATGAGCACACCGAATTTACCAGGAGACGTGTGTGTTTTTGACGGATGTATGTATGAACGAATGTGTGGGAGTTTGTGATTTTGCGTGCGTCTAACCACCCTGGTCGATGGCTCTTCAAAATGTTCCACCCTCTTTTTCTTCCCTGTTTTCCCTTCTTCATACTCAAGACACTTCCAGCTCATAGCGGGCCAAAGAATATGGGAAAAAACATCTACGTCAGACTTTCGGTATCCAAACCAGGCCAGTTTCTATGGTTTGGGGCAAAATTCAACCATGGACACGTGGCCTAGCGCTAAACCCCTGTGTGGTGACATCCATACTGACGAAAGGAATAAGCGTTCGGCCTTCCGGGGGCCTGTAAAGCCAGGGGCTTTGCTTTCGCAGCTTCTCTTCTCCTGAACAGACAGAAGCGATTGAAGCACTCCCGATTATCCCAGAATAACACGGAATGGACTCACAGCCCCAGTAATCGTTCGGTAACCAGTGGCAAAAAGGTTTGTCCAATTTGTACACGGCTGGGGTGACACCTGACCATTTTAAGCGACACTGTCAGGGTCAACCCGGGATTCTCGCCACCTCTGACCTTTGCTCTCCTCCACCCGCTCCCTAGTCCGCCTTTCCCTCCGTCGTTCTATCCGTACTGTCGGAGCCACGTGGTCGCCAAGGCACCAGCTTGTGTGTCCGGTCCTCCTCCCAGCCTGAAATCTGACCCCCCTGTCCGGATCAATACAGACCGCTGCTCCGATAATGTTCTGACATCAGAGAGGGCGGTGGGACATGACCACCCGGACCCCCCCCCCAGATCCCCCAGCATCCCCCAGGACCATGCTGCCGGGTTGGCTGCATCACCTCACTGCTCACACACACACAGGCACGCACACTCCGTTCACTGACTGCTGACTTTACGGTTGCGTGATATGAACCCTCCCTGCTAATAAGCCTGCCACACACACACACACACACTAGCACACAGACAGCCCCCACTCCCTCCCTCCACCCACACATAGATAATATTTTCCAAAACTATCCACGGAATGAATGCAGTTTTATTATTTCATCCAAGGCGTAGCGTCACTCTCTGCCTACTGAAGTGAATGAGCCGTTGTCAAATGTTGTCTGATTTAAGTGTTTGGCAATGAGAGACAAGACACAAACAAGCTACTCTTAGCTCTTTAGAGAAGGCATCTTGATGTGCACCCTTTCAATCTCAGACAATGCGCAGAATATTTGAACGTTTTCCCTACATTACATTTAGGAAGTGATCATCAACTGTGAGGATAGCACAGAGCTGTAGATTTGAAATGACAATGGAACTGAAGCATGCTGTGTTTGTCAGATGGCAGTGTTAGACAGGGGGAGTAAACAGCCCTGCTTCTTCTCAAAACATAACTACTAGCAAAAGCACATGTCAGTCTTTCATTTTAAAGTTAAAGGCAATGCTAAACACGAACACGTAAACATACATTGATTCCCATAGGTGCAAGTGCAGAATTAATACAGAGACACTATTGCGTTGAGAGCTGAGAAGATGAGGTGCGGTAAGATGAGGTGCGGTGAGATGATGTGCGATGGGATGATGTGTGGTGAGACGAGGTGTGGTGAGATGAGGTGTGGTGAGACGAGGTGTGGTGAGATGAGGTGTGGTGAGATGAGGTGTGGTGAGACGAGGTGCGATGAGATGAGGTGTGGTGAGACGATGTGCGGTGAGATCAGGTGAAGATGTATGTATTGGTTTAGTTGTATTGTATTGAGTGATGATATATTTCAAGGTCAGAAGATGTACTTCCGAGGTAAAGCGATTCATTGAGAGGTGCTCTGAGGAACAGTGAGGCGAGGCGATATAGTGGACAGGTGAGGTATTGCAAGGTGATTTCTCGAGAGGTGAGGTACTTGAAGTATCGGAAAGTGAGATGAGCGTCCGTGTGTGGGCGTCCGTGTGAGGGCGTCCGTGTGTGGGCGTCCGTGTGTGGGCGTCCGTGTGAGGGCGTCCGTGTGTGGGCGTCCGTGTGAGGGCGTCCGTGTGTGGGCGTCCGTGTGAGGGCGTCCGTGTGTGGGCGTCCGTGTGTGGGAATCCGTGTGTGGGCGTCTGTGTGAGGGCGTCCGTGTGTGGGCGTCTGTGTGAGGGCATCCGTGTGTGGGCGTCTGTGTGAGGGCTTCCGTGTGTGGATGTCCGTGTGTGGGAATCCGTATGAGGGTTCCTACCGTGAGGTGTTGGAACAGCCACGCCCTCATGATGTTCGTGGCCACCTTGGGGAAGATGCCGCGCTTTTTCTGCCTCTTCTTGTCCTTGTCTGGGTCGTCATCGTCGCCCGTGCCGGGTGACGCGACGCTGTTGTCTAAACCGTCTCCTAAACACAAAACAAGAAGACAGCTTAGAGAATGTCCCGGTACCGAGGACAGACCAACGTGAAGCCTGCTGGCCAGGGACGACACAAGTATGACCAGACCAGTATGAACTAAGCCCCGGAATACATTGTAGTTGCCCACGCCGGTGCCTGCAGAAAAACACTGAGATTTAGTTGATACAAAGAGAACGGGGCCTGACTGTTGAAAGATAAAAGATGAATTCTTACAGAAACATAATAAACGGGGGTTAATGACTCTGCTTAATCCATTCCAGACTGTTGAGCAGCAGGAGGAATAAGGAGAGAGCATTGGACACAACACAGGGGCTTCAAGTTTGGGGCTGCAGTGGGACTCATGTCATTAATTAAATTTAAGCCACAGGGCTTAACGTAATGTAATCATTTTCTGTTTTGTTTTTCAGATTCTGAGGGGGGCTGAGAAGTGAGAAACACACTTCTGACACATACAGTAGGAACACATGTAAAGTTTTGCATTCTGGGGCGTCCAACTGATGTGGGGTGTGCATCGGGATGGTTCATTGTTGCAGTTGGATGCACATAATGGACTAGTCCCCCCTCATCTTCACCACCCCCCTTTCTCCCTTCCTGCAACCCCTCCCCCTTCCAGAAGATTAGCATGGCAGTTCGGTAGCGGGCGTCTCTCTCTTCTCACCCTGCATTAATGTCCAACAGCGTTTGATTTGGGGAGGAAAACATGTGCATATCAAGGGGGCTTCTCTCCTTTAAACCCAAGTTTCCAGCTTAGTGCTCTTGCCTTTTCTCTGGACATTAATTGTGCATTAGCAAAAATGATTTACTTTTAACAGTCATAGTTATATTTTCTTGCCCCCGGGCACAAATGCCTTGAAAGCCTTCCTTGAGGGCATCTAAATTATGTATCTAAAAAACTCCTCCACCAAGGCAGAAAAGGACCCCAGGATTCTCAAAATTCTGACTTGCGTGTCTTCCTGTTTTTGGGGAGACATCAATCACGGGCACCTATACATGCCCTTATCAGGCATAAATATTTGAACTAATAACATTAAAAAGAGAGGAAAGAAAAAGTATCCGACTGGTGGCGTAATCAAATGCAAAATAAATGATGAATACAAGGACGCACACCCCTCCTCTTCCTCCCTACATCTTTTTCACTTCCTATTTTTCCTCTGCTTGTCTGTCTTTTTCTTTTCTGTCCGCCCGCCTCTCTGTCTGTCCGCTCGTGTTGTTTCGAACTTCCCTCCGAGATTGTGCAGGAGCAGTACGAAAGAGGAAAACCGAGAAGTGCCGACTCTCCTCTCTGTGGGGAGCTAAAGAAGCAGCTTTGCCCTCTGAAGGACATGTGGGAATTGGGGACACAGTCAGGCTGGGAGGGTTGTAATTGTAGAATGGGCATTCATTAGCAGCGAATGCCATAAATCCCACGCTAAGTACGAATCCTTGTTCAGGAAAGCCTAAAACAATAAACTGGGGCCTAGCCGTAGCCCCGGCCTGACCGTGTGTGGCTTCCTGAGAAATGCGACCCAGACGCAGGGACTCGACTAACCCCCTCGGTGCTGTTTTCAACTTCAATAACAAAACCAGCAACCAGAGTGGACCTCAAGGTCTCCTATACTTCACATTGCCTTCTTTTGCATTAATAAGGATACAGTATTATTCTTCTTTCTTTTTTTTTACATTGGAGTTTCTGTCGTTTTCGTATTGTTTTTTTAGAGCTGGTATCCAAGTCAATCTCCTGCGGGGAGTCTTCCAGCTCATCCAAGAGAGCCACAGTGGCCAAAAGGCTGGCAGATTAATTTTATTGACGTTTCCATTTTCACTGCAACGCGATAGCCTCCCCCCTGGCCGAGGCCGGGGCGACCCGTGCGCATTTACAGACTGACCTGTCACTTCATTACCCAGGCTGCCCACTCCCTCCTCCCCCGGCCTGCCAGGGTGAAACCGGACTCCCGGCTTTTCAGTTCCTCCGCTCTCTTTCGTGTGCGCGCGCGTGCGGCGATACATACTGTACATGCGGGGGACTCTTATACGAGCTTCTCATTTCCGACGACAAATAGACTAACGCGGAAATGTGCGCGCGATAACCAGAGGGAGAATGCTAACGCTCGCCAAAAGAGGTGGAAATAATCAAAGAAATTAGGATTTTGAATGTGAGGGGGGGGGGGGGGGGGGG
>JACXGK010000118.1:42479-84290 GCA_016801125.1 Novumbra hubbsi | reverse complement strand
CTGACTGTTCCCTGGCAACTCTGCATTTTAACCTGTGTGGATGTGGACTCTGCATGAAAAAAATGGTGAGGAGAAGGAAAAAAAATCTGGGGCAGGGGAAACGTCCCATCATCTGCCCGTGTGACACAGATGGGGGATGGCTATTAGGAGGCGGGCAGAGGGCCTAGGGGAGGCGAGGTGCTGAAGTGTAGCCCCGGGCACTTTTGGAAAAGCAGCGCCCTTGGAGACGGAGAAAAAACAGCCCCTCTCGATCACCCTTCTTCTTTTCTTCCCTCTCTCTCTCCGTCTCTTGCTCTCTCATTTTCTCTCGACTTAAGGTACTCACAATGTGCATGTTTTCACATGCATGGATGGCGAAAAGGCTGCATTATAGGCTGGGAGGAATGACCGGATAGGATGAAGAGCCGCATGAGTATACAAACAAACACGCAAACAAGCATACAAACACGTGGGCACAGGAGACATTCTGATATTTTCTATGTCTCAGACCTGAGCTTTATTACAAGCCGATATAAGGACTGTCAACAGAAATATATTACCACCAAATAATAAGGTCTCTTATTATGGTGAATCCATTAGCATGTGGATTTTTTACTCTCTGTCCTATGATTGGCTGTAGGCTACAATGAGCCCAACCCAGATGACTCTAGAGGACACGCCCCGTGACCTATGGGGCATTAAGCACTTCAGGGAGGCACTGAGGGCCGGAGCCAAGGATGCTATACGAAACCACCAGTTACACACGTCGCGGCATCATCAATGCTAACTCACCCGAGCGTTCCCGCAGAACCACAACAGGAATGACTGAGTAATAACCCGATCGCATGACCCAGAAGTCCCACTTAAACCCACGCGTTGCTATTCCTTCTAGCCGTGCAGATTATTCCTGATAAGCGGCGGACAGGCAGCTTGTGTACCGAGGGCCCGGCCAGAGGATGTGCGCTCCGAGGCCCCGTAGTTTGTTTCAGGGTAATGGGGCATGAGCAGGGAGGCAGTGGATAAAAGGACTAATTACAATGGACCCTCACCGCAACCCCCCCCCATGCGGAGCCACGCTACTCAGGCATGCTAACCCCAAAACTCATGCACAACTGGGAGGGGGGGTGTTATGGTGGAGGCGGCGGCCTCCTCGGTTAGCGTGGCGGTGCTGAGATAGCCAGCTTTTTTGGAGGTGCCTCGGGGCACGGGGCTCCGACTGTTGGAAATAGAGAAAGAGAGAGAACAACGGGGGCCCCTCTCTGCCTACTTTACCTAGGGGTCTAAACTGCCCGGGCCTCCGCCCCCCCACCCCCCCATCCAACCTCCCTGGCCCGGCCAGAGAAGGGAGAGAATAGAAGGGGGGATTTAATGCCTGCCTTTCCCTTCTTTTTCTCTGTAACTTTTCAGCCGGCATAAGCGGCGTTTAGCACATTCATTCCCCCAAATGGCTGCGAATGAGGGAAGCAGTGGGGGCTCCTCTTTTGTCAAGCCTTTCCCTTTATTTACTCAGGATTTACGCAGGGCCGTCTATGGCACTGGGACCACATGTTCCTGACGCACACCAGGACACACACACACAACACAAACACACATACACACAAGTAGCCTTCATTGACACTCCAGTAGACAGGGTATAGCTGCCGGTCTGTCGCTTTTAGCCCGGCCATGGGATTAAGTTCTCTAGTCCCAAACGTATGCAAGCAATATGCTAACGCCTCAGTTATCAAAGAACATCCCCCAACATGCTAACAATATGCTAACGTCTCAGGTACAACAAACACAAAAAAATTATAGCAATATGTTAACGCCTCAGACCAAAATGCTACAAATATCATAAATCCCTGAAACAATTGAAGTTTCGTTAAGAAGCTATACTTCTGCCCTGACGTAAACAATCTTAAATCCTAAAAACGGCCAATACTCCATTAATGTAAATGAATTGGTTTAATGGAACTGTTTAGGTGTGTTGGCCATTAAGGCCAGTCATGTTTTAGGGTGATTATTTCCTGATCTCCGCTTAAACAAGCAGCAACCCTCACACTGGCACATAAAACAACAGCTTAGTAAACACCAGGCATGCTGACAAATTGGGAGCCCTATGCCAAGAGTCATTAACAGCTCTAAAACCTGTCGCAGCAATTACACTCTACCTCCGCCCTCCAATTACACTCCATTGCCGTCCTCCCTCCCTCTCTCCCTTCCCAAAGCCAAAGTCAGGTGTCGCCTCCCTACCTTTGACCATTTTACCGGCGGTGAACACCAGGCCAGAGGAGCCATGCAGCCAGAGGGGACTGGGATCCGCTTTCCCCAGCGTATAACCTGTGTACAGACCCAGAGGAATAAAGCTCTGTCTTAACACAGCTGCTTCTGGCCTGTGATCTGAGGCGTTCTGACTGACTGACTGACTGGGTCCTTGTGCATGAAGAATAATGTGCAGTTGTCTCTGCAGAAAAACACATCATTAAGTGTTCCCTTAAATGAAGTGGAATAAGAGCCACTAATTAGATGGCTTATTTTTTCCCTGCATGTGGGAAGAGGGGCATGCAGGCAGAGAAACAGGCAGGGCAACAGACAGGGAAACAGGCAGGACAGCAGGGAAGGCAAGGCAGTTGTGTTTCTGGACCCCTGCCCCTCCACCACCACTCCCCTCTAATAACCCCCCAACCCGGCCACCAGGCAGATACCTCCCTGACATCCCAGGAATGCACTAGATAACCAGTGCTTTGTCACGGATACTGGGACTCTATCGCTTTCCCTCTTTCTCTTTATGTCTATCTCTCTCCGTCTCTCTCTCTCTTTATCTCTGACCTCGGCCCATAGTGCACCTCTCCCCCATACTTCACAAGGTAAGGATGGGTTGAAAGGGGTAAATTACCGGCAGTGAAAAGGAGAGGGGCAGCCCCTACAACCTCTCTCTCCCCTACAACCTCTCTCTCCCCTACAATCTCTCTCACCTCTACAACCTCTCTTTCCCCTACAGACTCTCTCTCCCATATAGCCTTTCTCCCCTTAATATACTCTCTCTCCCCTACAACCTCCCTCTCCCCTACAACCTCCCTCTCCCCTACAGCCTCTCTCTCCCCTACAACCTCTCTCTCCCCTACAACCTCTCTCTCCCATACAGCCTCTATCTCCCATACAATCTCTCTCACCTCTACAACCTCTCTTTCCCCTACAGCCTCTCTCTCCTATATAGCCATTCTCTCCCCAATATACTCTCTCTCCCCTACAACCTCCCTCTCCCCTACAATCTCCCTCTCCCCTACAGCCTCTCTCTCCCCTACAACCTCTCTCTCCCCTACAACCTCTCTCTCCCATACAGCCTCTATCTCCCATACAATCTCTCTCACCTCTACAACCTCTCTTTCCCCTACAGCCTCTCTCTCCCATATAGCCATTCCCTGCCCAATATACTCTCTCTCCCCTACAACCTCCCTGTCCCAAACACCTCTCTCTCATATAGACTCTCTCCCCCAACCACCTCTCTCTCACCTACAGTCTCTCTGTCCCATACGGCCCCTGTCCCCCCAAAGTCACTCTGTTCGATATAGCCTATTTCTCTCATATATCCTCTCACTCCAATATATCCTCTCTCCCCTACAGCCTTTCTCTCCCCAACCGACTCTCTCCCTTACAGCCTCTATCTCCCATACAATCTCTCTCATACTTACAAACTCTCTTTCCCCTACAGCCTCTCTCTATCCCATATAGCCTCACTCTCCCCAATGGACTCTCTCTCCCCTAGATCCTTTCTCTCCTCTACAGTCTCTATCTCCCCTACATACTCCTTCTTTATGCTACAGACCCTCTCTCCCCCGTGGCCTCTCTCTCCTCTGCACCCTCTCCCTGTGGGCAGAAATGATAGTGAAATAAGAGGGGGTTTCTCCTGTACTCCCTCGTACCAGTGGGCCTCTGGTTCCCAGTATTAGTCATCTGCCAATAAGCCTGATTGTTGGTAGAGCCGTTCTATGTCTATTATCAAAGGCTTTGGGCTTGGGGATAATTGCCAGAGTCATTAACCTGCTACCTGTAACAACAATTATCTAATTACATCATGAATAGGGCCTTTGAGAGGCCAACAATGGCTCCTACTTCTGGCTTGGGACTCGGGATCAGGACTCTATCGCATGTGGTTCATCCAGCAGCCCTAACCAAGATCTCTGCCTCTACCAGATGGTCATTCACTCTGTGCTGATCATCATTTTAGGAGTCACCAAACAATTTTTGTGCATTTCTTCAGGGCCACTTTGACTAAGTGTAAAGATTGTGAGAGTAATGACCAAGTCCAATTTCTATAAATTTACCATTGCGGAGATTGTTTTACCAAAACCTAGCTGGATAATTTGGAGCCTATAAAACGCAAAGATATGACTGAATCCAGATAGGTTTCTCCCAAAGCATCACACAGCCTTATCCCGGGATTACGACCTGGGTCTGAAACAAGTATGCCTAAATTATCCTGCGGCATCTCAGATGTCCTACCATCCAGCTGGAGAGGGAGAGGAGAGAGAAAAGAAAAAGAAATCAAAAGAATGGAGATGGAATAAAGATGTTTGGAAGAACCAGGGCATGCTGTTGCAGATGTCAGGATCCAATTTGCATGAATGGCAAAGGGCTAAATTGCAAGGGACGGGGAGAGCCCTCCCCAACCCCTCCGCCTCCCCTTTCTAGGGGACTGAAGGGGTGTCGTGATGCCCATGACTGCCCTCGGATTGCCCCAGAGCAAGGATCAGTGCCTAATGAAGGGCCCAGGGTCTAGACCGAAGATTTCACACCCAGTGACTTCCTGACAACTCCACCCAGGTCTGTCCTCTGCAACTCCTCTTGGTCCAAGCTTTACGCTGAGCCACTAGGTCTGTCTGGACAAATTCTCGGTCCAAACCGGGCTTACGCGACAACCTTGGCGGTACTCTTCCCTCCCCTACCCTGTCCTGCACCCTCACCGGCTCATCCCAAATCAGATTGCTGTAATTGCTCCTAGAGGTTATCTAAGTGCATGATCCCTGGGCTTCAGAAGCCCATGCTGCCTAACCAATCCCGACTACCTCCCCTCTTCTCTCCTGTCTTCTTCTCCTCTGTCCTTCTCCCCTGTCCTTCTCCTCTTTCCTAAGATGATCTTCGCACAATGGAGCTATTCTCTCCCTGGCTGGTTAAAATTACATATGTCCCCTCTGCCCCTGGCCAGCTTTGATATCTTTATTACTGTGGCAGGAAAACAAAATGACAGGCTATGGAAGGTTCTTTGCAGAGCTGTGGGCTTTTCTTACGGTAGGACTTGCCCCACAGAAGATGGTTGTTTGGGCGACCCCGAGAAGGAAAACTGGGTCATGTTCAATTAATTGGAATGAGCATGTAAATTAGCATAGCAAACTGCATCCATTTTCACCCCCAAAAAAGGGGTGTCGCTCCTCCCAGCCATGAATAGGAGAGAGAATAGAGCAGAGATAAAAAGAATGCAAAGAAAGTGAGAGAGCGATCTAGCGAGCGAGTGAGAGGAAAAGCTCGTTGCGTGGCTTTGCTACAGGCTACATGGATTCATTAATACCTAGTAGAATCATATCAAAAGTCTTCCAGAAAGCCTAAGTAAGAGATTCAGCAGAACGAGGGGTTCCCCGTTTGGCTGGGTGCCGTTTGAGACACACCACTCACCACGCTAAAGGCGGCGCCGCCGCCGCCGTTTCTCTACGCTCCACTGACTCAAAACAAACTGAGGCGATTCGGTGGCACGGCCAGTGGCTCGGAGGTACGGCGGTCGTTGGCATCAGTTGGCAGGGAAAAGGAGGGCTAAATATATTGGTGGAGATTTCTTTCGGGGAGTGAGGGGCGGGGGGGGGGGGGGGGGGGGGGGGGGGGGGGGGGGTGAAGGTTATGGTGTATTTTTGGCATCAGGGTACGGGAGCGAAAAATGAATGAAAAGGCTTATAAATCAACAAGTCAACCATCAGATCGGAGCCTCCGCTCAGCAGCCCTCTCATCAGACCGCCGCCATCAACTTGTTTTTTTCTCTTCTCCGTCTTCTCTTTCCCCCGAATGTCCCGCAGGCAGGGAACAAAGCGAGCAGAACTGATTACTGCTCCGCTGCCCCGCTCCGCCAGTCTAAACTCTGTTTGGCTTCCTAATGAGCTCACTAAAAACCCAATTCATCACCCATAACCCCTTCTTAACCCGCCCGAGAAATCCCCCCCCCCATTACCGAGTGGTGCTGATCGGAGGGGTGCCGGTTTACAAGCCCTGGCGTTGCCCTCCCCACCTCCCCCGCCCCCCAAGGAAAACCAGCGGCCTTAACTCCCCAACACCGGGGTTGGCACGGGCTGCCTGGGCACGGGAATGTCTGGCCTGGTGGCCGCGACACACTGATGGGAATGGGTCCTCACTGCCTTCTTTCATGTCAGAGACTTCCACTTTAATACCCCCTGTCTCCCATCCCTGGGGAGACAGGAATTTGGTGGGAAGGGAATGTGTCCGGCAGGGAGGCACATGGACCTAGGGGGGGTGTAGCGAGTGGGGTGGTGTAGCAGGAAAGAGATTGGCTATGTATCCTAGCTAGGTGGACAACAGAGGAGGAAGGCGATTCTAAACGCCTCACCGTTTGGGGTGGGGGGGTAGGGGTGGAGGGGGGGGGGGGGGGGGGGGGGGGGGGGGGGGGGGGGGGGGGCTGGGGGGTTGGAGGAGGAGGAGGGATTGAGGAGAAACTCTTACTCCCACAGTTCCTCATTACATGGAGTCGGAATGATCCTTCTGGCACCTGAGCTGTAACCGAGAGATTACTGAATTGATGAATCCACCATTTAAAATGCAGCTGTTTTATTCTGCTTTAGTAATTAATTCTTTTTCCAATAGTGTATTGATCAAATGTAGCCCCTGATAAAGTTCAAACTGGGAGGAATCCCCCCCAGGCCTCGGCTTGGCCTGCTCAGGAGAGTCAATGAAAACTTCCCCCGGTTCATCGCTCCTCCACCTGACTCTCTCACTCTCTCTTTCTTCATCTCTCTATTTCTCCCTGTCTCTTTCTCTTCCCCTTCTCGTTTTCTCGCGCCCTCTCCAACATGTCTTTCACTCCCTCTCTCTTCGTCTCCACCTCTACCTACGGTTTGCCCTCATGAATTAATGAGACCTGCGAGGAGCTCTGTTAGTTGATAGCTGTTGCTTTTGTCTCTCCTATTCCTGAATCGCTCCTCGGCAGGGCTCTTTGTATTGTATGCTCCAAACGCACACACACACACACCAACACACGTGCGTCCATTAAGCGCATGCGTTGTATGTCTTCTCTCAGTACACGTGGCACAGATACGTTTACTCACCAAGTGCCGCTGTGATACATTCCCTCACGCTAGCACTGCGTCACACATCTTTGCAAAGAAGAGCAGCATATTTCTTTAGAGACCGTTCTTCATCACCTAAACATCCACACAGCTACCTATCAACAGATGTGCAGTACAGGAGTTCCCTCATAGGACCTGACGGGCAGATCAGTCAGACAGAAAGAGTTAGGCAGAGGCTTGTGTGTCGTCAGGCCGCTCACCTAGAAGCTTCATCACAAGTGAAAAGCATTGATGTCCTCCACGCACATTTGTTGTCACTGAGGAGAAGGAAGTGGGATCGGAGTATGTGGAGGGACTCCTTGTTCCAGGCAAGAACTTCTTCAGACTTTAGGGGGTTTAAAAGACAATGGCAGAAAGTCGGCTGGTGTCCTCACAACGTTCAGCACCAAAGTGATATTGTACCCTTAAAACATGGTCCCATAGACCTGCATCTATTAGTGTCCCCACAACCCTGCCAGTCTTCCTATTCAGATGGAGTAACACTAAGGCAAGGCCATTTTCAATGTAAACAAATAATTCATAATTTAATGAATTGAGTGGAAAAATATAATTGGAAAATCTAGACCTACCTAATGCCTAAAGACACTATTTCCTTCCTTAATTGGAGTGCTAGATACCAACAAGACTTCCTTTAAACAGCAGTGACAGTGATGGTACATTTATTTGAACCTAATCCTGACACTAATTCAGATTTTGAATTAGATTTGTGGCAGTTGGTTGTTGATAACGCCATGGCAAGCTGAGGATAGGTAAGAATCTCATCACACCAGTAAAATATTGGAGTTTTAAGGTCCATCCTTCAAATGCCACTGTTTTGTTGAACAGCCCAAACATTCCAGGCCAATATTTCCTTTTCAATTATGTGGTTAAACAAGTCGGTCAACAACTCCCTGATTGGCTTAACCTGTTGTTAACTGGAGGTAGCAGGTGACACTAAGGTCTAACCCACCGTAATTGAATTCAGTTGTTGCTGGTGCGCTGACAGGGGTTTTGTGACTCCGCGTTGAGCTCTTAATCAGGATGCCTTGCGAGATAATATGCACCCTTAAAGATTTCTGAAGAGGACGTTGTTGGAAAAAACCCAACAATGCTCTGTTGCTATTCATTAGCCGGGCTCCGTGAGCGCCTCTCAGGTTTTTGAAGACCCGACGCCGTCTGCTCTCCTGTTTCAGACCTTTTTTTCTCTCGACTATTGACTTTTCAATGTCCCCCCCCCCAACCCCCTTCTACTAGTGATATCACCTTTGAGTGTTTCTATAGCAGGAGCGGCGGCGGTGCCGTACCCTTGCAGCAGTACCCCCGAAGGCCGCTCACCAAGATGCCGGCTCGGCCCACGGCTCAAAACCATCCCTGCGCCTCACTCCCCAGGAGGCCCAAATCAAAGGGAAAAGCCCTTTAAATCTAACCGTGGGTAATGAGGATGCTCCGCTCCTGAAACAATAAGCGTACGAAGCACTGAAGAGAGATGGGGAGAGGGGGAGAGACAGAGGGAGAGAGAGGCGGGGAGAGAGAGCAGGAGGGTGGGAGGAAGGAAGGAAGAGAAGGCGGACGGAGAACTGGAGCTAGGATGAAGAGCTCGGGCGAGCTGGATAAGGGTGATTTAGGGTCGAACCTCCAATTATTGAGAGATGTGAGAAATGAGGAAGGAAGGGAGCGAATGTAAGAAAGAGGTGGGGGGGAGAAAACGAGAGAATAAGAAAGGGCAACGGCCCACAGCCAGTGGTGATGGTTGCCGAGGCCACGTATACATCTGCGCCGCCGACAACAGCGAGGAGGTCTGAGGGACGCACACACCTCGGGAGCCTAAGGGAGCACGACTAATTTCTGACCAACAATGTACCCTGGATGGGCGCCCACACAATGGCAGGTGCTTTGAATAGCAGTTGGGCCCTTGCAGCAGGGAGCTCCCACTCGACTCTCCCCACCGATGGCTTCCACGCCGGTTGGCTTGCGTAACCTTTCATTTTCAACGGAGCTTCCTTTTGACTTATAAAGGATGAAAACGATCTCATGGGGCGCCAGAGGAGGAACAGGCAGCGGGGCCTGTCGGGCAGAAACCAGACCAGGTCCAACGCTCTGCTCTGTCTTTCTCACTCTCTCTCTCTCCTCCTTGGCCCAGACCTGGGCCCTTCAGTCTTTTTTCATCTCTCTATTTCTCTTTTATTTTTGCTATGTTTCTCTTTTTTTTGTCTTGGCGTGGTGTTTCTTTTTCATAGCTGTGGAGTTTGTTTTCCAGTGGTGCTGACTGGGCAGTCCTCCGGGCCATGCAAGGGGAGAGGCAGGGGTAGTTCCCCCACGTTAAGAGCATTCTTTCCGGGGTCATGAGGTCAGCCTTCACAGATGTCTCCTGCAGACAGTCAGTAGTCTAAGGACTGCATCCCAGGGAGTCAGCATTTGGTCCAAACAATGCAGTTTTTCCTCCTCACTCAGAAAACATTTGAAATGTGTTTTTCCCTAACTCTGTATCCTTTATATATATATATATATATATATATAATGTGGGCTCTTTTTTTTAAGGTGGGGATTTTGTTTTCTTAAAATTAGAAGGACCAGCTATCGCAAGATAGCAATGTTTTCTTCTTTCTTTTGTTCATTTAAACCCTCCCTTCTTTCTTAGCTTCCTCCAATTGTTCTACTGTGGCCTTAGTCATCGTTGCCTCATGGCAGAAGGAAAGATACATTTAAAAGGCTTAAAAAAAAATGCGTTGCCAGGGGTGAGACAAAAACATTCAAATTCTACATAGCAACTGTCATAGTAGATGCACGGGTCAGAAAAGCACATATACACACACATAAACACACTCACACGTACACAAAAGCAAAGACCCCTGATTAGGGGCAGAAGCCAAACAAACAACCACCCTAAATGAAGAGAAAGACACTATTTGATGGAGAACATTGCTAGGTTGCCTCAATCTCAACAAAATGGTAGAAAGAAGCAAATTCCCAAACCAAACAGCTTCAATTAAATAAAAAACATGTTTCTGCATGTCAGGGGGGTGGGGCATGACACTGGAAATAAGGAAAAAATAGCAGCATTTAACATGCATATTCTGCCTCAGAACATAGAAACTGTGTAATTGGAACAACCCCTTCAAATACAGGATGCAGACCTCCCAATCCTGTGTATAGCTTGTTCATTTTTTTCTAACTCTAACTCTTTTGATATGGTGTCTTTTTCCTCACCCCCTCCAAACATCTCCCCTGGAATTGATAACCTTCTAAATGAATTATGGTAAATATATAATGGATGTTATTTCCCGCCCCAAAGCCAGCCAAAACTGTTGGGTCTTGTTTGGCATGTGGATTTGTTTTGTTGCACATTTAGCCCTTCTGTTACTTAAGAGGGCTGTTTTCTCACTGCTTGGGGCAGGTAAATAAGAAATTATCCTTGCTGACTAACACTCCTAATACCACCTTAGGGGAATAAAATATGTTTAGATGCTGGCATCAGATAAACCAAAGTAATGGCATTACAGCGCTGATCTATAACCTCTATCAGGCCTGTCCATTAGATCAGAACCGCAGCAGTGATCAGGGGAGGTACAGGTCCAGTCTAGATGGGAGACAACCACGGGGACTTCCATGTTACACTAAAACAAGCACTCATTTGCTTAAAGACTTATTAAAGCATCTAGCAGAGTGGAATCAGACTAGAAAATGAGCTTATCTCTTATAATGCCCTCCAAAGATTTACATAAACGGGAAAGATGTGTGAGTGCGTGCAAGTGTGTGTTTGTGTCTGCGTTTGAATGTAGGTGTGTGTGTGTGTGTTTGTATGTATGTGTGTTTTAATGTGTCTGTGTGAATTGGGAGAAGAACTCAGATCGTAACTGAATCATTTCTTTATTATCCTCCCACTCTCTTGGATGCAGGCTGCATAATTAAGGTTGCTATCTGTAGGGTAGATTCACACTACACTAAACCAACCTAACAACCTCAGACTAAACGAAACTACCCTTGAGTAAACTAAACCAACTTAATATAACCACCACCTAAAACACTGTCTCAGAAGACTAAACCATCATCACTCTATGCTTCACCATGCATTGGTTAAACCACTGTCACACTAGACTAAACCCCTCTCTCAAAAGACTAAACCACCCTCACTCTAGACTGAACCACCTTTAGAATGAACTATCCTCAGACTAGACCAAACCATATTCAGACCAGACCAAACCCCCTCAGACTAGACCAAACCATATTCAGACCAGACCAAACCCCTTCAGACTAGACCAAACCATATTCAGACCAGACCAAACCCCCTCAGACTAGACCAAACCCCTGTTATGCTAGACTAAACTGCGCCGCACAGCTAGCTATTGCCAACATGCTAGCAACCAATACACTTAGACTTAACTATGCTTTGTTTTGTTTTAAGCAGGACTATGAGATGGGGTTAAGAGGTGAAGAAGCATCCAGGGGGGTGGATTAGAGAGCCAAGGGAGACAGAAGGAGGAAGTCAAAGAGAGCAAGGCCCATTGGTCCAACACAAAGAATGGAGACTAGAGGAGATCCCGGGAGTCTGGGTTAAATCCCCAATAAGCACACCTTAAACGGGGCTAGCTGAGCAGCTACACTGAACGCCAGAGTCCCCTGCAGGTGTGCCTTTGACAGACGTGGCCTTCTTAACCTCTCTCTCGGCAAGAATAGGGACCAGGGTCAGGCCAGACATAGGCTAGTACTGCCTAAGGCACCTGACCGTCTCTGGGTCCTCCCAACCCTTACTATAAACACAAATACACACAAACACAAGCATGCTGGAGTGCAAACACACAGATACACAGACAGAAATCCACACACAAGCGCACCCACACGGATGCACACACAGCAAAAGCGACAGGCAGTGGATGGAGAACAAATCTGGTGGAGACTAGAGCAATTGGATTATCACCTCTTAAGGGTGACTTCTCGGCCGACCCCCTCAGGGACCAACTGCCTGCTAAAACAAGACCCCCAAATTCCTGGGAAAACAGTATCCCTTTAAAGAAAGCAGAGCAACATTTTCATCCTTGTAAAATGACAGCAGCAGCGAGCAAGCCAAGGCATTAATGGACACGGCAGAGCAGAACGGTGCCCTTGGGGGGCGTGATCTCAAATCCCTTTTAGCCATATTACATCAGGCCCCGCCACAGTGTTCCTCGTCGCCACGGTGTTCCTCGTCGCCACGGTGACACGAGTAACTAGCTAGGGGACAAGGAGAGTGCAACCTTCTGTGTTGTCCCCTGTTTTGTCTGTCTTTAACCCTCTGTGATCTCTCCTGTTATGTCTGTCTTTAACTCTCTGTGATGTCTCCTGTTATGTCTGTCTTTAACTCTCTGTGATGTCTCCTGTGATGTCTGTAACTATATGTGAAGTCTCCTGTTATGTCTGTCTTTACCTCTCTCTCCTTCTTTCAGTTTCTCTCGCTTAGCTCGCTCCTCTCTCCCTTATTTTCTTTCTCTCTTTTCTCTCTCTATCCATCCTACCATCTAGCCCAAGATGTGTAACACACACAAAAGAACAGAGTCACCAAGCACCATATAGTTCAATCATGATTGCTTTCCTGCCTGCCCCCCTCCCCGGTTTCCTCTCTGCTTTTTAATTATAGCCAACTCACTTCCAGAAGAGCTGGTCTTCATCTACTCAAAGAGAAGACAGAAAGAAAAGAAAGAGAAAAGAGTATCCCTAAAGCTTCCCCTAATGGTGCATAACATACATTCTCCTTAGCTGCTGTCAGAATAATTTAGGTAATTTTTTCCCTATGTCCAGCAAACATTAGTTTGCACATTAGGCTGACCCAGTTAATGTGGCTTTCCTCCTACAGATGAAGACCTAGTTGATCTGAGCCGGGCTGGGCCGAGCTGAACTGGGCCGACGGCCTGTTCGTGATTATGGACCAGAGAGACCTATAGAAGGAGGGACCAGAGAGAACCAGAAAGGGAGGGAGACAGCCCGAGGAACATCGGAGAACAAAAGGGAGAGGAGTGGAGGGGAGGAAGAGGAGTGGAGGGGAGGAAGAGGGGAGTGCTCGGGGTGCAGAGTGGAGGGAGGGAGGATGACGTTACTGGAAGTCCTCTGGTTGACTTACTGGAGAGCATTAAGTCTACTTTTCTTTTTTTCTTTTGATGTGTGTTTTTTCTCTTCTTAATCCACAGATTGGAGCATGTTACGCAGTGAGAGAGGGAATGGAGGGGGAGAAAGAGAAGGGGGAGAAAGAGAAGAGGGAAGAGAGAGAGGGAGAACAGTGAGAAGGAGCTGATCATTCTGTTTAATCACCTTTTGGATGAGGGCCAGATAGTCTGCGGTGCGTGAGTGAGTGAACGAGTGAGTGAGGGAGAGAGAAAGAGAGAGAGTAAGGGTGAGAGAGCGAGCGCAAGTGAGTAAAGGGAGTGAGGTGGAAAGAGAGAGACTAAAAGAAAGAGGGGGATGAGCCTGAGAGCTGAGCCCCTTGACACAGCTTGGAGCAAAGTAGGGTGTGTGTGTGTATACTCCAACGTGCATCTGTGTGTGTGAGAGAGAGTGTGAGGCCCTGTTCCCGTAAATGCCTGTGAATGCTGAATCCAGCAAGAATCTGGTCTCAGTGAAGAGTAGAGGGAGAGAGCACAGGGATCCATTTTAAAACTATGTGCATCAACTATACTTTTCCCCATAGATTAAGCACTCGGCATGAATAATTTAGCCACTCTTATGCTAATGGGATCATGAAAGTATCCCCTCTGTTCTAGGTTTTCTTCCCGCTCCAGAGCAACTATTCTAAGCTTTCAACAATAGCCTTGAACCAAACCCAGAGACACCGATACTGTTTTCACAACAACCCAGAAGACACCGGCTAGCATAGCATGGACAAAAAAACAGCTTTGCAACACACGCTAGGCTGATGTGGGCCACAACATCTCAGCAGCCAGTCCAGGTTACAGTGTGTTTGGAGAGTTCTCATGTCCCCATGAGTAGACACACTCCAGATCAGTCATACTGTCGACAAACTAGCTGCTGATAATAACAGTGCTTACCAAGATTACGGTTAGGTTTAGAATTAGAGTGAAGGTTCGGATTAGTAGCTTTATTTGTAGTTTATTAAATGTTACTAATTTACATAATGGATTTGAAGGACATTCTAAACAGAGTTGGACCCTCTGGTGAAATTCTAAATGTAGATCATGAGTGTGGTAAACTGTTTTACAGGTAGTGAATCTTGTGTTGATCTAGTCTTCCACAGTGCCTAGGGTGTCTCAAAGTCGCGTAGGCACAGTGATTAATGTTCCAAATCCCAGGAAAAACACACCAGGCAACTCATGGTACCACTTAATTTATTGTTAATGTGATCATTGTTGTTGTCTAAGTGGTTTTGGAAGCAATCTGCTGACGGGGAGGCTACTGTTCTTAAAGCTTTCGTCCTTACCTGACTGCTGCTTAACTCACCATGACGATTCTCACTTTATTACCCCTCTCTTTTTAGCCTGCCTCTTTCGCTAGTTTTAAAAAGGGAGCATGTTTACACACACACACACCTACACACGCACCGTTGTTGCTGTGGTGAGGTAGGGGCACTGTGTAAAAATGATCAGTCCTCCGACAGCTGGGAGTGACAGCCATGAAACAGCAGGGACAGGTTCTGCTTTATTGTTTATCTGTTGTTTATGGGCCAGTATTCAGCTTTAATTATGGCTCTAAATTAAACTCTAACAGGCTCTGAGAGACAGCTAGCCTACACACACACACATCTACACACCAAACACAAACAAAACGCACACGCATACACACACCTCCCATATTCCACTGTGAGGTAGTTGCAGCAGTCACTAAAACATAACCCGGTGAAGGCAAAAGACAAAAAAGAAGCCAACAGTCAAGAAACGTTGCACTAGCTGGTGTTTTCTGAGGTCGCCCATGGAGGGGGTTCCCCGACAGGAATCACCCCACCTCTGCCGAGCTCAACCACAATGGTCCTGGCTAGAAGGACCTCAACCCGTAGCCAGTGACGAGAGAGCGCCACAACCTCAATGAACACACACATAAGTTCACACACACTGCCACTATCACCACCCGGGCAAGTTAACTCTCTTCCCTTTAACCACACTCGTTCTCTGTCTCTGCACCTCTCCGGGGAGTCTGTGTTCCTGCAGAGCACGGGGGGGGGGGATTGTTCAATTGCTGAGAAAATGTATAAAACGTCGCCTTCTCCCTTTTTCCTGCCGGGCCTTTTGCTCATAAAAAGAGGGGGAATGATATGATTTTGCAAACCACTCAAGATGTCAACATGGATTTGGTTTTCATGCATAGCTAATAATTACAGCAGCGGACTGAAGAGAAAGATAGGGAGGGAGTTTGCGTAAGGGAGAGGGAGGGAAAGTGGGGGGGGGGCAGGAGAGGGAAAAAAAGGGATGGATGGTGTAAGAAAAAGAGCTTTTCTATCTTAGTTGTGAGGACCAACTGTGGTTCAGTGGTTCTGTGAGCGTATCCGACTACAATGTTTGCATGAACACAAAGTAATGCACGCTTCATCCCTTTCCAGCACAAACACACTTTTGGGTGTTTTCAACTTATAAAGGCCACCTTTAGGGAAATACATCCTATCTTTGAACAACAAGCGACCACAGGTTTGACTTATAACGCTACCACGATATGTATGCCTCCGACGTTTCAAGATAAGCTCAGAAGATATCAAAAGAGCTGCTAATCAAAAGAACGGCAGGCCAAGCCAACACTGATATACTCTGATGCTGGAGAGCATTGAGCTGAGGAAGCCCATTGAAACTTCTCCCATGCACCACTGCTGTTAATCAACCTAGAACACAGGGAGTGCTGTTCACAGTCAGAATCTGCCCCGAAGGTGATAATTCATATTTTTCATTTTAGAAAGAAAAAAAACTGTGTGTTAAGGAGGGGGGAGACTTTTGGAGCATGGGGGGGTGGTGTGTGAGGGGGGTTAGCGGACCCGTTCTGAGCCAAACCCTCTCTCAAATGTGTCAGAACCTTAACTGGCAATCTGTACTGACAGCTATGAGTGTGCTTCACCTTGCTTTACTGCTTCACGATAAATTATTCTGGAAGAGGGGCTACGCGTATTTTCTCACTGGATAAATTGTTTTCTGGCAAGGGTTCAGAGTATTGCTCAGTGCCGAGATACAAGCGAGAGATTACAAATGTAAATGTAGCTCCCAGCGACCATCTCAGAGCCTGTATCTACTGTACACACACACACACACACAAACACACATACATCCCGTTCAGATAGGAATTGTGGAATTATTTAGTTATTTTAGTAATCTGAAAAGATTTGGGTAATGTTTACATGGTCATCGCCTATACATAGAAAGGTTTACGCCAATGTTTGTGCCATGCACGTGTTATACAGACAAAGTGTTAAAAGGGAAATCTGAGAGTCGCGCTTACTATTGCCTATTCAAGAGTTTGCGACTCGTGTTGGCTGCCATTTTTTGGCTTACTGAAAGCATGTATAATGTCATACACGCTGCAGTTTCACCTTAACTACAAATTATGCTCAGCAGCTACGCAAGAACAAGGAACACTGATCGGCTTCAACTTAGACCGTTATGTTTAAAGCCCCTTCGACAAAGCTCTAGCTTAATAACTATGATATTGTCTGTAATGTATGTCCTAAAGCACCTAACTCCAGGCTATCAAAGTAATGACTGGACTAACATGAGCAGAAAACAAATGGCCACTACAAAAGAAACCCTGTGCAAATGTTATATAAACATTCAGAACTGTGGAGTGACGTAAATAATTTGTCTTTTCCTCAGCGTGTTTTGGTGTTGGGAGTACAGGGTTTATTTTTCTAACACGGCAACATGGATGGTCCGTCCGAGCACGGCACGGACTGGAGCGCACAGATCCTGAGCTAGAGCGGAAGGGCCGGCGTCGGGAGTCGAGAGGGAGCTTCAAGCGTTAACGTAATTGCAAGAATGTGAAAAATGAGGCGGCGGGGCTCCCGAGCGGAGCGAAAGGTCAGAGCGCGCCTCACACAAAACAACTGGCTGGAGGACGGCCTCATTAGACCATTAAATCAGCACCCCCACACCACCACCACCACCCACCCACCAGACACCCACCCACCCCAGTGCTTTCTCGCTCCTTTTTCCTCATTCACACTTTTTCCGCCCTTTGTCTTGAACTTCTTGTACTTTATTTTATTCCTGTACTGTCTCTCTCTCTTTAAATCATTTTGTTGACTTTCCAGTCTTTCTTTAGCTCCTTCTGCTCCATATTGTCTTTTACACCCAGGGGTTTGAGATGGAGCTGTGTACAGCATTTAACTCCTTTTAGTCCTGCTCTGGGTCCTACTTGGCCTGGTGCTCTGCCTCGTACGGTAACTGTCTTGGCCCATATTGATCAGCTGTTACTGGATCCGGTGAAGAGAGGAGTTGATAAGTGCTCTGTGGATTACAGTTCACTTGTACTTATGTGTGTAAGATAATCAATAGGCAGTGCATTTCTCTCCCCCCACCTCCTCCTCCTTGTGCAACGCTCCATTCTGCTTAGCCTCTGACTCTCCGAATACTACTAGCTTTTCTGTAAAGACAAACAGTAACAAGTCACAAGCCTGATTATAACAGATTATAACAGTCCAAGGCCTTAGTGACTGTCCAGGCCCTTTCTGAGTTGGATGTCTAACCCGGTTCTGTTAAAGCGGACAAATCCCTCTGACAACAACACCTACTGATCGACAGACTTGATGCTACAGTGGACTCTCTGAGCGCCTCTGGTGTCACTTACGATTCAACAATGCAGACTTAGACGTACTGGGGTTAAACCAGCACAGAGAAAACACACACAATCATTGTGTTTGATTGCCTTTCGGCAAAACGATAGCTGTGATTGTACATGGTAAGAGCCTGACCTAATGTGGAGGCTGACTGTGTGAGAAAGAAAGGAGTATGTCTGTGTGTGGTGTGATGAAATTCCATGCAAACCCTGGACAATAACACACACACACACAATATGTCACATTTGCGTACAAGTACGCGCACACACACACACATACACACACCAGACATACTAACATACACTTCTGCCAGTGATAGAAGAACTGACTGCAATCAAGAATATTGAAAACAAGGCATGTCTAAGAATGGATATGCTGGGTAACACTGTTGTCTTAGTAAAGACGCTAGATAAGACAGCTGAGATGCATGCATTTGTTAGTTCTGTTGTCGTGTTGATGTCTCTATTTGAATATTTCTGCAAATGTGAATAGCAGAAAACCAAATCA
This sequence comes from Novumbra hubbsi, assembly GCA_016801125.1. Classification (NCBI taxonomy): domain Eukaryota; kingdom Metazoa; phylum Chordata; class Actinopteri; order Esociformes; family Umbridae; genus Novumbra; species Novumbra hubbsi. Next base: position 65,774 of record JACXGK010000118.1, on the reverse strand, counting down.
GTTTAACTATCCAAAGTACGAACTCACAGACATGAGTTACAAACTAACCCTAATCGACTGTAAGGGCTGTTTTTTAAGCATTCTGGCAAGCAGGCTGGCCGTCCAACCTAAAGCCAGATAAAAACACAAGCTGCTCTGAGCTGTAATTAGGCTTGTAAAGCTAGCAAAGTTAATATGTTTTAAATGCTAGTGAGAACAGGCAGAAATATCCTATTAATCACCAGCTTTTCTTAGTGCACTGTTCAACTCCAACCCTGAATTACAGCAGTGTGCAGCAGTTAATAAGCTGACATTTGTGCGTGCATGAATGTGGCTGTGCACGTCTGTATGTGTGTTTGTCTACTTGCATTGCATGTATGCGTTAGATGGAGATAAAAAGTATACACTTTGACTTGCAATTATATTTGTTTTCAGATGTGGTAAATACAATGCTCCAAAAAATGCAGGGAACCATTAAATCACACATCGAGTCTCAATGAACCAAATATATAGTGTACATTGTGAAATGTGTTGAGAACAAAATTACGTGACAACGGTCTATGATAACCAAACTAACCAACCAATTTAGGGCTTGGTTCAAAGTGACACTGAAAATCAAAGTAAACAATTGAAATCACAGGTTGTTCCAACTTGTGTGCATTTCATCACGGCAACTCATAATGTGACTCAGTAGTGTGTATGGCCCCCACACGCCTGTATGCACTGCTGACAATGTCTGGGCATGCTCCTGATGAGACGGCACATCATGTCCTGGGGAATTTCTTCCCAGACCTGGATCAGGGCATCAGTGAGCTCCTGGACAGTCTGTGGTGCTATTTGCATGCATCAAATTCCCCAAAATGTCTCAAAGGTTCTTAATTGGATTCAGGTCTGGGAACCGGTATGGCCATCACTGACCCACCGCCAAACCAGTCATGATGCAGCATAACGTTCACCATGGCGTCTCCAGACACTTTCGCGTCTGTTATATATGCTCGGTGTGACGCTGCTCTCATCTATGAAGAAAACTAGGTGCAGACCTGCCAATTCTGGGGTTCTCTGGGGAATGCCAATCGAGCTGCATGTGCTGGGCTGTGAGCACAGGTCCCACTAGAGCAGGGGTGGGCAAATATTTTGGCTCGGGGGCCACATCAGGATTTTGAAATGAAATGGAGGGCCACATTTGTTTTTGTAATTTGTTAATCATAATTGATTTGGAGGCCAGAAAAGGGCAAAAGTTAAAACATACATTACATATGTACAATAGATCCCATATAAGGTGTAAAAAGTTAAAATTCTGACTCAGATGTATAAGAATGGGCTGGTGAGTTGGTTTTTTAATTCCCCCAAAAATAATTTTATTACATTCCATGGGCCGGATGGGACAGCCTCGCGGGCCGCATTTGGCCCTCGGGCCGTAGTTTGCCCACCCCTGCACTAGAGGATGTCGGGCCCTCATGCCACCCTCATAAAGTCTGTTTCTGACGGTTTGGCCAGTAGCCCTCTTGAGGACATTTGGCACGGCTCTGGATTGCTCCTTCTATTCCTCCTCGCACAAAGGAGCAGATACCGGTCCTGTTGCTGGGCTTATGCCCTTCTACGGCCCTGTACAGGTCTCTTTTTGTAACAGCTCATCTCCTGGTATCTCCTACATGCTCCTGAGACTGTACTCAAGAGACACAGCAAACCTGCTTGCGACAGCACGCATGGATGTGTCATTCTGGAAGAGCTACCTGAATGGGCTGCAGGTACCGCCTCATGCTACCAGTAGTGACAAGGACACCAGCAAAACACAAAACTAGCAAAATATCAGTCAGGAAAGATGGGGAAAGAGCAATTTTCTTTAGCCACCACCTGCAAAACCATTCCCAGTTGTTTCCTCTCCAGTGTACCTCATTCATTTGCAACAAAACTGGCGACACTGATTCACAATTGCTTATGCTTCCTAACTGGACAGATTGATATGTTTAATTGACTTGGTGTTACAATGTAATGCTTACGTGTTCCCTCAATTTCCTTGAGTGGTGAATAATCTGCACCTGTTACATTGCATGAATGGGTTTGTGTGAGTACATGTGCTTTCCTACGTGTGTGTGTGTGTGTGCAGTGTGTACTGGCTCACCTTGTTCGCTGCTGTTGTCGCCGCTCTGTGAAGCGTGGCCCCCACTGGAGGGCCCCGGCGTGCCGGCCGAGTGCGTGGAGGTGGCGTCATCATGGTCTCTCCAGGAAGCTGGATTCTGTACCGGGTTTGCAACAAAGACAGAGAGAGAGAGGGATCCATCCGTCCATCCGCATTCCCAATCCAAGCCGCAGACCAGGACCGGAGAGCAGGAAGGAGGAGGACGGGGGCCAAAAAGAAAGAATGGGAGAAGAGAGACCACATGAATATGTTGGAAACATGAGAGTGACATCTGTAAGAGGCTACAGTGAAGGAAGAACTTCTTGGACTGCTTACATTGCCCAGGCAAGCAAAGAGCTCGTCTCAGTTTGCCCCCACCCCCCCCCTCCTCTTTGAGCAAACAATCAACAACCCAACTACAATCAGAGACCGAAAGAAAGAAACCGCAGTGCACAAAACCAGCTGGCGCTGAAGTCTAAACTTTGCAATAGAACAGTTTCATTAGCGCACAAGATCACACAACACAACAAAGACAGTTAACGTGGCGTCTGATTTTAAACATCGCAGGCCCGGCGCTCACTAAAGAATTGTCTAAACACATATGGCAGGGCCTGTCGGGTTAGTTTATACCGTGACCAATTGAGACTTCCGTGTCAAGTGAGAAATATAGAGGTAAGAGGTCTAAATACACCACAAGAGCTATTCATCATTAGTACTGTCAGAAGTGAAAATAAGATATGACAGTGATTCTCCCACTAATCTGCCAGAAATGCACACACACACAGAGAAGACCCTCCCACACACGCACGCACATACACAACCATGCAGACATTCACAGAAAGCACAGAGCACTCCTGCAGAGCTCACTGGCCAAAATGGTGTATAGTAATAATGTGTACAAAAACCTGGTGCCCCATAAGGAGTTTGTCATTCTTCACTCTCTTCTCACTCCACTCTCTACCTTTTGTCCTTTGACTTTTCACTCCTCTCTCTCACTCTCTCTCTTACTCTCCTCATTTGCCCTTTTTTTTACTCTCCTTCCTCTATCCTTTTCTCCTCCTCCTCTCATGTCCTGGTCATTCCCATGTCCTTGCTCGTCCGGACAAGGAAATGGGAATTCTACAATACTGTTACAGGAAAGGCTTTATCAGTGCTGCATGAAGGCAGACCACAGGAGGAATTTCCTCTGCCACTTACACCATGGAGGAACGGACTGGCTACGTCACCACAATAAACACTCAGCACAGACGGACACGAGTCACGTGTGCACGCCCACATACCCACCCACACGCACACAGGTCATGGTACACCCTAGTCTGGTTCACGCCAATTTAATTCGTCACCTGCACACGATGACAAAATGTTGGCCAACGTAGTCTGGAACCCTGATGGGGCAGACCGTTGAAAGGAGCCCAAACCAAACAAACACTGGCCTGTACCGAGGCTTCCCACAAACCTCAGGCCACTTCTCTCGTCTCAAACACACACAAAAACCCATACATATAGGAGAAGCGGGGTGGGGGAGTACACGCCACAGAAACTTTTGAAAAGAGGCAATTTTTTACCATCCCTTCTGAGCTCCCATCTTCGCCTGATAATGCTACAAGGAGGGCCCGGTTTGAGTGGGCCGTTCTGGGTGGAGGACAGACTGAAGAGGCCTGGAGTGGGTGCGAGACAGCAGCACGGAGCAGTTAGACTGGCTGGCTGGTTCCCTCGGGTGCCTGGTCCTTATGCGCCTCGGCTGCTCCGGCTGTGCCCACGAGCAGCTAAACAGCCCTTTTATCTGCTAGGTTTTTTGGAGAGGAAATCTGTGTTCTCGAACAGCTCAGAGCAAGAGCAGCGAACAGCAGAAAGACATGGGCCCTTCAGCCCAAGCACGCCACTCTCCAACCCCTATCAGCGTCAGCTGTTCACCGCATGGCAATCGGACAAAGAGCTTAGAGAGTTACCCAGGGAGGTGGAGGGAATACGGCAGGCCATAAACGACAATAGCGCGCCATGTGTGTTTTAGCCCATCAGAACGTAGGAAAGGAAAAGTCCCTACTTAATCAAGAGGGGAGGAGCGGTTGCAATGTTTATAAGACCCTTGGTCTGAGGCGAGCATTTGATCCACTGATCTCCACATTGTCGCTAATGCAAGTCCTCTCTTAACACTTACACACTGTTACTGAGTCTGAAAAGCCAATGTCATCAATGTTACTGAGTCTGAAATGTAAAAAAAAATGAAATGTTGGGAAACAGCAAGAAAAAGAGAGACGGTGGATGAGAGACAGACAGGGAAAAAGTGTGGAATCCCAGGCACTGTATGATGTATTTAGCTAGAACTAGGCTCCATAGACTTTGAATTAGCTTGAACTAGGCTCTTGTTGTTCTAAGGGACGAACATGACTGGGTTCCACTTCCTGACACTGAAACACCCAGTTGCCGGCCAGACTGCCCTAGAAAACCACTATACAGTATAGTAACTAACTCTCTCTCCACAACATTGAAGCCAGTTAGCACTGCCTCTGATCTGATGGCCAGCTAGGGCAGAGCATCACACGGATTTAATGCAATGGCTGAATCGATGAGACTTAATTTAGCTATCATTGCACAGTAATGTGTCATTTTTCATGGCTCTGGTACTAAATTGTATTGCAAGGCACCTCAGCTAATGGTGTTAAAGGTAGTGATATTTGGCAGCGATTGCTAACTAGAATTACAGTACATGGAAGTTTGGCCAGTAGTCTAGGCCTTTCACAAAACTAGACACTTTTGGTAACCATAACATAAGCAAAAAGCAAACAACAGTAAGGTCATTCTGTAAGGCTAAACATTCACTGACATTTTCATTCAGTAAAACCAACGTCAGGAGTATGCAGAGTATGCTCTCACCTCACATGGATAACCTCTTGAAACACATAAAAATTCCACAACTTTAGCATAAGCAAGTGTCAACCATGCCTCTCAGGAATTACCATCATATGGAACTATTTTGTAAACCGCTATTACGTTGGCTATGAACATGATTCGGTGTAATTTGGTTTGCTATCAACATGTGCTATCGATCCTTAATGACTCGCTAATATGTGGCTCCATATTGTAAACAATTGAAAGAAATAAACGTATCCTTATGAATAATGTCAACAGTTTCCGGTCAAGATCAGTTTAGGCTAGTTAGTCGTCACAGCATTACAATGGAATCTAATTGAAAGTCGGTTTTGGAAGCAAACATCCATCATCTCCAACCACAACAGTCAGTAAGTATTATAACGTTCTTTACTGCCCCTAGCGGATGGATTCCCTCTGTAAACAGCATGTCTCATATGTTGACACTGGATGTAATCGTGAGTCATGAAGGACCAATAACACTGGAATTATGTTAAAAATGAAGGCTCTCCAAAATAGTTACATATGCATGTAATTCCTGCGATGATGCGTTGCATTAACTTCCCACACTGAACAACGTGACAAAAGCAACCGCCATTCTTTCCCTGTTGTGAATTATTCAGTGAACCTTTCCCAGCTACGATGGGTCTTTGTCAGACACACACCCAGACCAGCAACACTTATATACACACACAAACTGTTATGAGTCCTCCCATGAGTCCATTAAAGTTCAAACAAGCTGTAAAAATAAAATAAAAAAATATGACAGAGAAAGAATAGCCTTCTTTTGTCAAAACCAAGAGCTCTATAAAAATCCTAGGAAGGGGCAGAAAATGCCTGTAGCACGATGTCACATGACCATTCCCTGTATCTTGGCATAATTAGGAGTCAAACATTGTTCACTCCGTGCTCTTCTCTAATTGTGTTAAAGAGCACTGTAACCAGGAGGAGATAGAGGCAGCGGTGAACCAACACAACACACAGGCAGACGGCACAACAGATAGACTTGATGGAAAATAGGATACAAGGCCAGCCGGGTCTCCCAGGGCTGCCTCTCCTGTTTTCTGGGGCTGGCGATTCACTGGGGTTAGCGACTCATAATGCGAGTTGTAATTAATATAAGAGCAGGAGACAACACTGGGGGAGGGGGGGTGTTTGTAATGCATGAGGACTACAACTCTGCCGGTTCCTCTGGTTCTGGTCTCTCATTGCCACTCACACCTGCCCTGCCCATCAAAGCAATGTTCCCTCTGTTGTTTGTGCAGAATCCCTTGGAAATTTTGAAGAAGAATTATTGAGCGCTGTCATTTAATTTTGTCTAAATTCCCAGGACACCTCCGGGGCTGATATAGAGGTGCAATGCAGAGTGAGGCCTTGGTTTTGTCTAGTGTATGCACTGCGACGGCCTGAACCTACTGAACATGTCCCATGTTGCTGACACACCAGAAACGTTCAGCCTCATAAATCATAGCTGGCTGACATTTCAAGACGCATCTTGCCACACCACATAAGCAGTTAAAGTCCTCACACATTTTTGTTGAATTTAACACAGAATTATAGAGACACATAAGGTACATATATACATATATATATATATATATATATATATAAATACAAGAATTAAGTTGGTCTTCTACTAAACAACTGAGCATTCTACAACATCTAACATGATATGGAGAGAATACAAAGGAAACTAATTACAATAAGCATCTAATAACTCACAGAGGTGTGTTTTAAGAGACAGGCAATGTATCTGGTGGAGAATTGACTTCAGGGCAAAATAAGTCTAATTCATTGCACTGAATGGCACATTACATGAGCAATCATTCTATCAGAAAGCACAAATAACAACTTGATTTCACACCAGAGAGCTCTATGTGATTTACGACATTGACTCATACAAACATGACAAAATGACTCCTCAATCTGACAATTGACTGATTTAAAAAGACATCAACACAACAAGTCATGGAATACAACATAAATATTTGACTGTTTGACTAAAACAAAACACGTCCTGCTCTTGTACCACCTGCACAACACACAATGGGTGTAAAATGCTCATATTCACAGAACTTTTTAATGGCTATGCTCACAAAACTTCAGCCTCAGAAACATGTTTTGGCTAAGTTGTATGTGGAATCCGTGTCCACCCAGGATGTGGGGGGCAGAGGCAGCAACAGGTGAGCCTTAGCTCCTTCCGTACTACCCATAGCCATTTGACATGCCTGTCTACTGGCCCCTGCATCTGAACTAATGAACTAATCAAGTAGGAAATGTGGTCACAGACATCCCACCATTACAAAACAATGGTCTAGAACACATGCAGTCAGGCCACTCAATGACACATTATTTGGAAGGGAGGATCCAAACAGAGTCTGTCCAGCTGACAGCATCTATTATATCGTCCAATGATATCAACAGAAGCATGTTTGCATTTTACAAGATATAATATTATTGCTGTGAATCCTTGTCATCATTATTACATGTGATCAATGTTATTTTATTGCCCAAGCCTTTAAAAGAGAATTTAATGTAAATGCTACCATTTTCTCTGTGGCCTTGCAGAGTTAAGATAACCTAAGCATAACCTTTGTGGTAACTACAACCAACTACAATCAAGGGTTGTGAGAAAAACCAAGAAAGGTAAAAACTGAAATTCCACATTGTTTCTTAATGAATCCTAAGCAAATGTCTCCAGAAAAAGATCTCAATTACATCTGTATGTGTTGTAGAAAACTTAATCTCAGCTAATAATTACAGCTAGAATGAAAAAGGCAGTACAACAGACACAACTAAATCATTAGAGCAGATAATATTCAGCAACCATTAATTCTATGTTAATTGAATTTAGCTCACAGAAAACTGAAATGTTATTTTGATTATTAAAATAAAAGTGAGTGCAGCGACTGACAAATGCCACCACAGCACCATTAGTTTGTTAAAAGAGTAGTTACCTATTTTACAACAGGATTGTACAACTATTTTAAAACATTGCTAAAATCACTGAAAATAATAGGGCATGTGACCACCTGACGTTAACTCAAATGAAATTTGATGTTCCACAGATGGTAAACTTAACAGTTTCAGAAAATATGTTTTTGATAAAAGCACAAAATTTGGCACAATGCGTAGAAATGTACTCTGACAAGATATAGATAAGAACCCAACCGAGATTTGGCTCATGGGGGACATGGCAGTCATTAATGGCAGTCGATGAGTTGATTGCCCATAGCGTTACATAATTAGAACAAAAAGACCTATGTAGTCTATATTCCATTGTGTGTCATTACAGTATGCCACATTTGCTTAGTCACCAATTTATCGGCCATTGAGTATCACAGAAACACACCTTGAATAAATAGAAGGCAAATGTTCACATAAAGTGGCAGTGGATTGACAATTTATCAAAACATATATTTAAAACCTAAAGGCCAAAAAGCATTTACATTTTGAAACTTTAAATGCTACTATTTATTATGAATTAATTTCAACATGGTCAAGGTCTCTTTAACAGCTGGGCTCTGCATATACATGTGTACACATATGTTTTAGGTACAATATATATTTTTAGTGTTTAATTAAATATTTGGGTGCATTTTTTTAGACAAAATGTAGTTGCAAAGGGCTATTATTGACAGTCACTATTTGTACGGAAACATATTTTCTATCGTTTCCACGACCATCGTTGGCTTATTTACGGGTCAAAGGGGATGTGTCAATTGTCATTGAAAACATGTTCACACACCCCGATCGCTTACATTTTTTACATTGGCCATAGTTTGCAGAAGGTTGTAATGGCTGTTTGATAATGAAAATCTAACAATATACATTTTTTCCCGGCCTACAGAAAAATGTGCCTTTGTTTTCACTGTGCATATCTAATTTGAAGTTATAATTTATATATTACCTTTTCTAAATCACATGGTTACTTGATGGTGGTGTTGGGGTTGGTATTAAAATTGTGTAGGTGGGTTGAATTGTCAAAGCCCACATAAAAAATCAACAGTGCCACAAAGGCCTCATCCCCTCTTACAATGTCTTAATCCAATCATCTCCAAGACAATACACCGTTCAAGTGTAAATAACACAGCACTTATTACAGTCTACCGTCAGGTCCGGAGTGAGAGAAATGCGAGAGACAGAGAGAGAAAGGGGGAGAGCAGATAAACAAGCTCAATGGGCTGTCTTCTTGCCAGTGAAGAGGCTTGCCATCTACAGCAAGCCCAACTTTCACCAAATGAGATGTAGCCCTGGGCTATTTATTAAAAATGCATATCAAAGCAAAGAAAAATGGACATGAGAGATTCTAACTAAATAAATTAGCATATCTAACTATCAAATTGCCTTCCCCTCTCCATCTAGAAGAGAGGATAGAAATTAATAATAAAACAGAAGCAAAATTTATGAAAGAAAATACAAATAAAAAGCAAGTGTAACTGCAACTGCTTTCCATCCCATCAGTACACACGTGTGTTGCTAAATGCATATTTTAATGTGGCGTTCACTCATTAGTTTTCATCTTATTTGAGGCATACACAACTCCAGACAATATGATATGGAAATGAAGTTGCATAATGTAGGGGACATAGCCCCAAACAACAGGGTTTTAGGGATTGCTTGATGAGGGCACTAGAATATACACTCTTCTGTTTTTCATGACATACCCCTATAGTTTAAGCCATAGTGCTTAAAAGCTAATATATATATATATATATATATATATATATATATAGTATATGTGTGTTAATTTATGTTCACCCCACATAACTGTATATATATATATGTATATATTTATGTATACAGTTATGTGGAGTGATGTAATGTAATTGTGGCTAAAGATAATATCACAGGACTCACATAATAACCCTCTAATTAACATTGTAGTTACAGCATTAGTCGATCAGAAAACAAGGTATATAAACACACAATTCCTTAGCGTTGGTAAAATTTTGCACATTTACATTGTCATTGTAATCATTTAGCAAAAGCTTTTATGCAGGAGACATTATGGTTGCATTTGCTTTAAAGGTACTGTATAATAACAACCAGTAGTTGTAAAAGTGGTGCTCATGTCCCTAATGTCCAGGCTTCTGCTATATCCAAGGCTTTAATTTAACAAATTATTTGCTATTAGTTAATACGCAATAGAGAAATATACCGTGGTTACGATCCACCAGTGCACATATAAGTACCTTTCACATGGGCATAAGGAACCGTTTCAAAAATACTACCAGCATTTGGGTTTCTGGCCAAAAGCTTGAACCACTAAAAAGACCTAAAACCTAAAAGACCTAATGAAGTGGTCAGTGTGACCCCAAGACAACTGACTTGTCATGCACCTTCTCGTTTGTTCCTTGCTCCTGATTGTTTTTATTGGCATATGTAATTCCTCTGATTACTAAAATAATATTTCTCACAAGTGGACCCGATGACAATTGCTTAGGTCTAAACATAGGGCACATTGGAAATTGGCTTGGGTATCAACCATCTGCCACGAAACTAAACAGGCTAGTTTATCTAATCTCTTCAGTATAAACAACAGCATGCCTCATTTCTACACTTAGCCTATTCTGCAGACAAGCTCCACAATATTGAGCTTTTAACCGCTGCTCGGCCCCACTTTGCTATCTGTGTTAATTGTGTTTTTATTCACGTTATGCGCTGCACATTGACTGAACAACTCTGAGCCACGAAGCGCTTATTCAAAGGGAACATGCCGCTATTATATCTAGACCCAACAGATGCAACGTAGTGACTTTACAGAACACTTAAATCTGCTTTCATTCTTAATAGGCTCGGGCTCGTGCTGCTCAGATATTAACCAGTCATTCTGTCGCTGTATACACACTCTGAATTTACAAAAACGTATTCCCTAATATGGACACTATATTACACCTGATGCCAGATATGAATCAATAATGAATTATCAGCGTTACATTAGGCATTTATACAGTGCAGCAATTCTTTAGGACGTTCCGTTCACTACACCGAAAAAAGCACGTTTAAGGCACGGGATCGATCTTAAAATGTAAAGGCACTGTACTTCAGGTGCATATAATTGAATTCAGTATTATGGAGCCTCAAGGCCATAAAAAGGGGGCACAGAGCAGCGAGAGCGTCTGCAGAGCAAAATCACAGGGCGATCAATAAGAAACAATTATACACATTAACATCAACAGCAACGTCATTGCTGCAATTTTAAGCCGTGAGATACCACAAATACCCAAATACCACATTATGAACTTGACATTGATGTTAGCCTATAATGTCTATCACTTTCTCCCTTTCTACAGTACAATCCGAAATATTTTTTTACAAACCACAAATCGTTATCGACACTAACATATTCTCTCGAAAATATGCTCTTTTATTTTAGGCCTACTATTAGGCCACTCCAAAAAATTGATGTTCTTTAGTAATTTTGTGAAACACATAATCACTTTCACATTCATTGTCCAAAAGTCCACAACGTGCGCGGCGGCCATGTATGATTACTGGGAAAACCTCACAACACACATGAACGAAGAAAAAGCATACACACACACAGGAGCGAGAGGGAAAAGGAGACGCGCACGCGTAAACATACACAATCAGTGAACTCCTGAACGCTCATAATCAAAAGACTAAAACAATAATACTCACTGCATTGTATCACAACTGACTTTTGACCTAAAAATATCGATCCCCAAAACGCATCAGCAGCATGCATCAACAGGCCTATAGCTTTGGCGCGGACCAGTGAAACGGAGACTAAATGACAGTTCACACTATACAATTTAAGATGAAATAAACTCATTTTAAACAATTCATAAAAAACATCTCACAAATCTACATTGAAAACACCACTTCAATATTAATAACAGACCACGGAAATCCCAAAAACCGTCGCGGTAACCGAACTCTATAACTTTCTGACACACATATTATAACGGTAGATAAACTATTATCCGACTTACGTGATCCGCTAGGTTGGTCGAAGATCCCGAGAGCTCTTCGTGGTCTGACTTTGAGCTGCCATCCCGCTCGTCAATAACTAAATCTATTGGCATTTTTCCTTTCAAACAACTGATGTACCGGTGGCAAAAATTGTCGCAAAGCTCGTGCACCTATAGAACAAGAAGAAAATAAAAACGCTCAGGATGGGGAAACGGTCAGGCAGTCCAAGAATAACTACAATTAAGGGGCATTATCGGCCAAGTCAAGGAAACAATAGTGAATTTGTTGCCGAGCTTATTATTCTCTTGAGACTAGAGCAACAAGTTGTACGGCAAAAAATAAACACCTCGCGTTTACAGACAGAAAATAACCAGCTGAGACCAAATCTCTTGACCTAAAATCTGTGATATTAACATAACAATAAAGTCAAATTTTCTGTTCAAGTTATAGGTTCAAACGTAAGATATATTAAAAGGGTTTTTATTATTTTATTCGAATTATCTGCTTAAATAAAATAGCCTATGGAAATGTTTGTTTATGAATGCCGATATTCAGAAAAAGTGTTAGGCCTATATGTAATATATTGTCTCATATGCAGGAGGAAAAATCCATACATTCACATGTGTTCAAAAAATTAAGCTACTTTACGGTTTATATAAATGCAAGGCCTTACATGCAGAATCTAGAGCTGAAAATTTCTCAGATCAGTCCAATAAACTAAATAATAATATGAACATTGTGGTCAAATATTTTACCTTTTCTAATTCCAAAAGGTGAAATCGTAATACTTGTATGGCTTGTATCATCTGAAAGTAGAAATATGCAACAACAAAAAATATTAATGACATGAATGAATAAAGTATTACTATTTACTCTTCATATAACAAAACAACTTTTCTGAATTTGTGATTCCGCAGAAAAAAAGTTATGATTCCAACATGAATCGTGGTGTGCGATAATGTACTATTCATTAACCAATTTGAATATACAAATGTTTAAGATTAACAACTGCATTAAGCAAGACACAACTGGTAAACCGAGCCAAATTACATGGGCCACATTATGCAGCAGCGACTAAACTATGAAAGCGGGAAATGCAGCCCCATTGCTCCCAATGAGTGACCATTGCGTATTGGAGCAGGACTCCCAGCGCGTTTTAGCCTAATCAGAGGCTTCCCACTCGGCCTCCAGTAGGCCGCGTTGTGCAGTGCCACTCGAGAGCCCTCGTTTACTTTAAGAAACCTAACATCTGTGTTGTGCTTTTCCATCAAATCCTCACATATTTACTTTGCGATGCCGGTAATACAAGAGCATGGATTAAGTCCAAAACAAGTTGTAACAGCCCCACCAACAAGGGAAAGGCAAACGTGGTCGTGCATAGAGCTTACCAAATTGTCCAATTCTGGATTAGATGAAAATAAAGGTTTTTCTGCTCGGACCTAGAAAAACACCAAAGATAATGAGTTAATCCTAGCCTTCTTACAGTGAATTAAATCGTGAATGATTTTTACAATTATATTTTTCTTCAGTTAAAAAACAATTCAAAGTAATATTATCTTTGCATTTCTTGCAGTCTTAATACCGCGAGTCAATTACTAGCGTCAATGATCGTGGTAACATCGACGTTATATAACCCTATTTTCACTTTCAAATGTTAATCTTAAACTTAACTTAAAAGTGAAATATGTACAAAGTTAACAAAGATGCTACGTGTGGCATAAGCACTTGGAATATCCTGTTGTGTTTTGTAAAAACGATTTTTAAAAAATGACCTGTTTGGCAAAAACTGCGATGTCCTCGTTGAAGGAGTCGGAGGAGCAGACATCGCCGCCTGCTACCCCAGGCTCCCTCGGAGTGCACGTCGCCAGCTCGCACTTCTCAAAAACCAGCGCGAGCAGCGGGAATAATGGATGTCTGCAAGAGCGGAAACAGAGCCTGAGCATAACCCGGCAGGCAGCTCCTCCACACAGGCTTAACACAAGATAATCACATGGCGACACGGCAAGCTCACGTTCGGCGTAAAACTAAGGATATCAAGGAGCGTAAATAATGAAGAATTTGTTAGGAATAATTGAAATTACTTTGAACTGATCTGACTTTTAAAAATGTGAAAAATCCATGTCAAAATGCAGCATTTAAAAAATTTCCCCATGTGTATATTATATTTTTTCTATAAATTTTAAGCACGGTGCAAATACGATGCACCCTGCTATTTAGTAAGGGGTTCGTTTTTGTGTAGTATTATGTTATCTTATGATTAGTATTTGTACATATCAGTTGTACAATGGGTTGCCTTATATGTCTATATATTCATTTAGACGTATAAGGCACTTAGAAGGGTTTTAAAACACTTTCGCTAAAAATATTAAATATTGTTAATGTATTATCTAGACTGCACAAAATACCCTGAGTTAACTTTTGCAACCACTAAAACGTTCATAAATCAAGACATCCTGACAACCTAAAAATAGTACCAATAAGTTGCAGTATTTACTTATAGTCCACGTACCCATAAATTTGATCTTTGTCCCTCTTTAAAACATCGTTGACAGCGGAGCCCATGCTGTTGGGCATAACGCTAGGATGGGGTGCATGAGCCCCATAGTGCTGGCTGGCATGGAGCGGTGGTCCATGGTTCAAGTGATGGACTTGGGGTAGCGGCCGCGGAGCATGCGGATCTCCGTACATAGAAGCCGGGACCCCGACTCCGTCCATCCCCCCATAATGGGCCAGCTCATCGTACTGGAATAAAACAACAACAGTGTCAGAGAATATAAATTAATTTAGGCGTAAACGTGGCCAAAATGTACATATTGTTAGACGGTAAAATATTACTGAAGTCATAGTAGGCTATAGTCAAAGCGATACAGTGAAACTAGGCTACTACACCAGCATTGGAAAAAGTAATCCTTGCCATTCCTGTTGCTTTTGCAGAAAAGGCACTTGTCATGGCTAAACTAACAAGTGAATACATTGATAAGGTTTGTAATTACCAAAAACATTCTAAAGTTCTGAATCCCCGAAGGTGGGTTACTTTGGCAAAACACCGAATTACTTAGGAGTCCCTTTAAAAACTGCTCCACGAATGCCGCGGAGACCGTCGGTTAAGCAGAGGCTGTCACTCCGCTTGAAGAGTAAAGGTACTGCAAAAATGTCAAATAAAACGGCTTAGATATGAATACTTTGTAAATTTGCCGCCACTGACAAGAGAACAGCGATATGGAGGCCCTCCTATAGTGGTTTTGTGTAGGTAAGTGTTGGAGATTTAAAACCTACCCTTTGCGCCATTAGGCTGCGCTCCAATAAACTCCTGGATGTGTCGTAGTCTATATTTAATATCCCAGTCCGGTTAGAAAGTGATTTAGTGGTAAGATTCCTTTTTCAACCAACTTTGTGAATTCTCCTATTCTCCACTGTGGTAGAGTACAAGCAGAAGCATCAGCAGGAGTTTGCAATTTTTCTTTGTTTTCCTCTTTCCCCCCCAAAAAAATGTCAAGCACCAAACTGAAGGTTACAATCGGCCCATCAACAACCTGCATGTAACTAAACTGTCGTGTCTCATGGCTTTTTGCCACTCCAGCTGTCAATCAAAGCCAGGGGTTGTCAAGGTAATGAATGAATGATGGTTGGTGATGATGTTCAAGAGAGGATGAATCTTTTTAGCCCGTTTTCATCCAGCAAGTCCGCGTCGTCTTTATGCCTCAGGATCGCAATCTTGTTTTCTTATTACTGTAAAAAGAAAAAGCAATAGAAATTAAAAGATTGCAATTCAGATCTTTCCTTCCCCGTAGGTATTTCGTCTATCTCGCGGTCTGAGATGAGTGAGTGTCAGCGAGTGTTGGCAGGTTGGCTGCTAGCTTGCTTATAGAACGGAGTCAGTTTGCTGCGCTGATCGGCGGGAGAATGAAATGACGGAACCCGGAAGTAGCGGTGGCCATAGCCAGTCCTACAACAGCTACAGAAAGAGAGGAGAGACCAAATCCTGATATGCAGAGTATGCACGAGGACGCCTTCAACTCCTCACGGGGGGAGCCAAACAACACAGCTTCTACACTCCAAGCCAATTCCCTTTGCTGATAACAGACGAGAGGCAAAACTAAAACCAAACTTGCGCAGTACGGTTAAACTGCAATTCGTTTACAACCGCACCGCGTTTCCTAAGCAGGTCTAGGTATACTATAGCACTAATAGGAAATAACCCGAGACATTTGCCCACAATTAACTTATTTTAGTTTTCACTATTGCAAATAGAAATAGCCAACGCGTTGTACCTCACACTTTACGTGTAAAAAGACCTAATGAAATAAACATTAGACATTTAACACTAATTTTCACTTTTTCTCAAAAAAATATTCTAAATTTTAACAACCCGCCAAGCCATCAAAACATTAGCTGAAGTCGATATTGCAATATAACTGATGCGTTTTGAATTCAAGAGCATGACGCTTACTTCTTATCTTGTGTTGTGGTTATAGCCGGTGTGCATAGTTTGAAATATTTCGGTAATACCTTCTAATCGTAGGCAACTGCTAAATATGAACGGGACTGTTTAGCAAAGTAAACTATATGGCACACCCCCTCTCAGTTTAGAATGAACTTTTCCAAAAAGAAAAAAGCTTTTGTAGAGAAAGTCATTTTGTATGTTTCTTTCCTCCAATCCCGTCTCTAGATAGAAATCCGTGCCTTACCTCAGAGTAGTCAATTATCAAAGCTCCCCGAGATCATCAATCATGTGCAGAGTTTGAAGTTTAGAGGAGGAGCAACGCTCTGGCCATCGATTGCAATGAGGCTGGCCCTTTTTCCCTGAGCCCAAGCTTTTTTACGCACAGAACCGAAAAAGGCCATCTATCCATCAATGATAATATTCACTTTTGCGCAGATGGCATCATAGTTATATTGATATGTTTTCACATAAATTGCTACATTTATAGCTCGGTGACATTTTTGGTGGTTGTCGAAATTAACCATTCATAGGTTGGATGAGCTAGTGGGTTGGACTCAGCTGCAAGGTCAATAAACTCCCAACAAACAAACGCGCTATATACGATTGCTTGGTCGACAATCGAAATAACAATTAAAACGATTTAATAAATGAAGCACCATGACAACAATTCTGTGTGTTGGCATGTGGGGGTGGGAAACCCTACAAGAAAAAGTAGGACTGCAGGGTTGACAAACGGCTGTGTGGACCTTTCAACGTGCAATAGCCCGAGAAGGAACTACACAGTAACGCGCAGAGCGGCATGGCAGCGTCTCCAAATACTTTTGACCGCAGTAACATTCTGTGAACAGAATCAGGGGCTGTCTGCGTGAGCTTTTGAAGACTGGTGATTTGATATTAGCCCGACTGCTAATAATGCTATCGTGCACTATGACTAATACAATAACGCTTGCTCCCCCCCCACGGACAAACATGGTAAGTGAATCATATGTCCTTTGTTATGACTCGGAATACGGAAGGTACTTCAAGTGATGTTATGAATAGTTAGAAGTCAGGCTAACTAAAATTATTATGGCTTCTGTAAATGCGTAAAATTGTTCAGTCGCAAAGAAGTTCTCCAAAACATGCAAGCCTAATTTCAAGCGTTCGTAATGTTATACCTATTCATATTACACGATAAAAACGTTATACTTTAACAATATAGCGGGGTATATTTATCTATATATAAAGGGGGTGGTGTAAACATTAGAACAGCGTGTGAACATTGGGTGCTGATTACGCGTAATATTGCCGGGCTCTTTTATGATGCACCTACACTGTTTGAATATTTCAGTTTCCTGTTTTAAAAAATAATACAACACAGTATTTTCGGATTTTTTCGGAATTAATTTCGAAAGTCTATGTTTTCGATATTTTACTTTAAGCTCATGATACAACACGACATTATATTATTTTAAAGCAATGGAATGGTTAATCCAAAATATAGCCGCTTTCAGCATTCAACTTTAACATGAATCCGGATAACATCCATTAATTAAGAATCGATGTTAGGGAGACATTACAGTTTAGTTAATCATAAGTGCACAATAAACGGTTAACCATGATATGTATATTTTATTTCAATCCTAATACTTTGTCTTAATAGGCTGCAAATTAATATTTCATAACGCCATAAATTAGCCTAATAACACATGAAACTAGCCTAAATTAATCTGTAGAATACCTAATTAGATTTTCATGATTTTGGAAATCAAGTTTTTTCCAACCAAGACGTGTTAGATGTAGAGTATCATGCCCAAGTGCCCATTATGTTTTCCATTGGATTTACCAAAAGTAAATTTCCCGTTGTTTTACTTTTTGGACTCATAGCCCTCATGTGAAAAAATCGGAGTTCAATAAGACGCGAAACTCCGTCAACATGTGGATCCGTTGCCTTTGCCGAAGATGGCATTAACAGGCGGTAACATTTCATCTGGTGGTGTCAAATTGAGGTCAGTTTAGGGTTAAAGCTCTCGGTGTTCGTGTGGGACATGGCCAGCTGCGTTTGGATTCATTAGGGGGCAGCGGATCCATTTCAAGGAAAACACTACTGAGACAATCACGAGGCTAAAGATCCACTCCGTGTCATATCCTAAAAGTGCACCTACTGTAACAAAGTAACTCCAAAACTCCCACTACAAAACAGACGCCAATATTTACACTGTCGCTATCCGTCCTCTTCCCTACACCAATATTTGCTTAAAAGTAGACTTGTAGCCTGGCGTGCTGCTAAATTTGAAGAAATGTTTTGTTGATTTAATTCCTTTGAAAAGGTCACTGATCGTATCGGGGATTAAATCCCCCAGTGACCTTAAATACGTTTGTAGAAACAATCACTTCTAAATCACAGGAACAAATAACATACCTAATCTGGTGTGTAATTTTGGTCTGTGTTGGCCCTCTCTAGTGTTTGAGATTATGCAAATTGGTGCAGCTAATATATATATATATATATATAGAAACTTTCTTAAGGGGCCAGAAAAATCTCTTACAAGCACTGGACTAAAGAAAAAAAAAATCAGATCATTTAGAATTTAACTCCTGCACTTGATTTGTGGATATATAAAAGAAATATATGGGGGGGTTTGCACACTTTCTATTTACTGTGTCATTTTAATTTTTACTTACGGTGTTATTTTCTTTACTTACTGATGTTTTTTTATCACCACTGACTGTGTTTACTGTCATGCACCAATACACCATAGCAAATTCATTGGTAAACCTACTTGACAATAAAGCTGATTCTGATTCTGAGGTTATTGTTTAATTGATCATTAATATTCATATTTGTCAAATGTTTACCATAACGTTGTACGTGTCATACTGTGAAGTTATTTTTGTTTATACGTGGCCCTGACAATGGTTTCATAATGCAACACATAAGGCATTACCTCACCAGGGTGAACTCTTTCTGACCCCACATGAAATGTGACTAGGGTTCCAGAAAATGGAATGAGCAACTCAAATACTTGTAAAGGTTTCGCGACTAACTGTAAATTCTTCAGCTCCAAAAACTTATTTTCCCCTCTACGGATTCTCAGTCTGGTGTTGGAGGAGGGTGCGCCGTGGGAGGGGGTACAGAAAGTGTAACTGTGGCGGTTTCCCTAGAAAATCCGTGGGATCTGTCTCAAAGACACTTAGCACTCCTGATG
Source organism: Novumbra hubbsi (assembly GCA_016801125.1). Taxonomy (NCBI): domain Eukaryota; kingdom Metazoa; phylum Chordata; class Actinopteri; order Esociformes; family Umbridae; genus Novumbra; species Novumbra hubbsi. Next base: position 46,237 of record JACXGK010000118.1, on the reverse strand, counting down.
CGTAAAATATGCAGCCCTCTAGCGACATCTGGCGGAATAAGTACACACCGAACGTGCGCGTCAATACTAGAAATTAAATTTAAAATGCACGTCATTATGAAATAAAAATAGCTTACCAACAATCAAATAAGATTTGTTATTTCGGATTTAAACGAATTCATTTTACATATGAACGTTGTGTGTTTTGTAGATGCTGTTTAAAGGTTTTTACTTGTGAAAATAGCCATTGAGACGTGTGAAGAAAGTATGATTTTTACTGGCTTAAGTTGACCTTATTATTTAATAATTACGTGGAGCATGATCCGACTGAAATGTGAACCACGGCAATATGTAAGATCACAATAATTGCAGATTTTACTACTAATGATTAGTGTTAAATACAGGAAAAACATATTGAGGTAGGTCTAGTGGGCCATCATTAGTTATTGTTTCTGACCCAATTCATATAAAGAAATTTGGGCCTACTGGTACGCAGTTCATCTTCTATTGTATGCAGTTACACTAAAGTGTTTTGTCTGTATGCGACATTAATGCTCCATAAAACAGAAAATAAGGCCAAATATAATACAAAATTAAACAAAATACTTCACAGTCAATTAAGCTTTATCAATGAATAATTGATTCCATTCCTGGTGATGTGAATGAGTATTAATATTATTTTTATCAATATTATTATTTATTATGCCTAACATTTTGCTACACTCTTTTGTTAATGTCGGTCTACTATTTTTGTTTAATTAAATGAATAACAAAATTGAATGTGAGTTTTGCTCGTAACAAAAATCATAACAATTTGCATGACATGTCCCATTTCAATTAATTTCATATTTTTTAACCTAACAAATTATACATTTAAATATACATATATTGTTCCTATATTGTATCTCAACAATGTATGGTTAAATTCGGTCTCGGTCAATGACGTCCAAATAGAATAATGTCAATAATATAATAGCAGGCTTTACGTCAATAAACATTAAGTTGTTTTCTGTCAATATGGTTTTTATATCTCCCAAACCAATTGTAAACCAACCACAACTGAACATAAGGTCACGAATAGAAATCCTACCTTTTCCACAGAGGTAGGCTACTTCCTGGCTATTACCTAGATCTGAATGACCATCCCTTCCCGACGGTGTAAACAAGGCATGGAGGGATTAGCTAGTGACTGGCGACGACAGTCAAATGCATCAAATGCTGCTGTAATTAGCTTTTACTGTGTGTTTATGCTGAAAGACTGGGTTTGCAAGAGTAGCCTAACTAGAGCCTAATCCTTTGTCCCCTTATCGAACTGACTGAGCAAATCTAAAACGTGTACCTCGACTATCAATTTACCGAGTACTTTGGTCTTGAGCGCATTTTTATTTTGGGATTGAGGAGGCGGACACGTCTGGCCCATCTCCCCACATTACGACATGTAATCGAGAGAAGTTTAAGTGGAGCCCGAGAAACCGAGAAGTTAATAGCGGTGACCCTCTCGCGGTGCCTCTGTCGCTCATCATTTCTCAGACTTAAGGGGCTTAAAGAGGCAGTATGGGCCTACCTTTTATTACATATCAAACGCTCTCTTCCTTATCTACATTATAGGAGATACATGCATCGTTGCCTGTTATGCGGATTTGGAAATAGAAACATGTCCAATAAAGTCGCCCTCCCTGGCCGATCAAAGGGAAATATGGCTTTAGGCACCAAATACACTACCCCATCAATTTAAGACGATATTAAATTGTCTTAATTCCCCTCTCCACGTTAAGCTTAACATAAATTCCACCCTTGAGTTGTTTGTCCAGTAGGTCTACATAGGAAAATATGTAAGTGTCTTTTCATGGTTGCGTTAAGCTCTGGAATTCAATGCAATTGGACAGAATAATCAAGAACGCAAATAGAATGCGTTGGGTTGCCCTCTGGTCAATTGGAGATGTTTTTATGCCAGTCTTGATGGCAGACGTGTCAAGATTCATAATTACGCAAGCTGTTTTAACCCTCGGAATGTCTGTCAGACACACATCCAACAAAACAGATAACCATATCTTATCTAAACGCAAGCTCCAGACACATACTTCACGAAAACCCAAGTATGGATTTGAAGCTACTTAAATAGCAAACCAACAGTGTTCAAAAGTAGGAATAGCCAAATGCAGCCAATGGTTAAAAAGGGCTTATCTTCCCACTGTTCAGTAGTATATTTGCGAGTTATATTAAAACGTTTGATTTGTCTTTAAATGGGTCCAAAACGAACATCTTGCTTTTTAACTCGAACTTGATTAATAAAAATGCATTTGAAAGTTTGCTTAGTGGAACAATTGGTGATGCGATTCATGCGATGCCTTCATGCGATTGGTTTAGTCGCTGTATAATTACACATAATTTACAGGCCTGTTCCGTAGTGGTCAAAAAGAAAATGTCAACATGAGTATTGTAATCGGTCCTATGATGTTGGTTTTATACAGTATTTCAAATATTGCATTTTTGAGTTTCTTTTGGTTTTAACTGTAAATTGTGAAGTGATGAGGCAGTAGTTGTGGGTTCCACCAGGGTGGGCAGTTTATGCCACTGAAACATTACATTCAAGATATGAATGTGAAATTGCTAGAGAGATCAAAATATGTGTAAAAAACTTTATGAACACCATTAAAGAGGCTTTCGTAATAAATATGAGCACTAAATACATTGTCATAATGCCAAAATAATAAATAATCTTCCATAGGTGTTCATGTAAAATCTCTCCAGTTCATGTCACTGTTGTTTGCTCCCTTATGTATGTAAACGTCAAGTGCCCAACATGCCGATAATAAAGGGCACTATTGCAAGCTCAACTGTCAAGTGTTACTTGAAAGATATTTGTGTGTATTTGCACTTAAAGGGGAAGTTTAAAGGGGAGGCTTAATATTTTACCCTGTGATGTTTTTAAATTCCCCAAACTATGTTTATATATATATATATATATATATATATTTTAAAATTTACACATTTCAGTCAACGTTACAATATAATGTTTTATATTTGTACGTTTTTACCTGTTGTAGTAATAAACAACATTATTATGTATGGCATAGTTGAAAATAAATCTGTTGTAATGCAATTCGGATGGAAGTTGGTTTGCAGTGTGTTGTCTTCTCACATATCATAAAAGCTTTTTTGTGCACACTGCAGTCAATAGCAACAAGGACAATTTTCTCTGTAGTTAAACAAAAATAAAATAAATAAACAATTGGGAGAATCAACTACAAGCACAGAAATAGTAAGATGTAAGAAATTGTGAACTTCCCCTTTGGGTATTGTTAATACGTATTGTTATTACCTGTTTATGTACGCATAAATTACATGTGGTGTGAAATTGTATATATTGTATTGTAATGTACATTTATGTTAACTTTTTAATTACAGGTAAGCATATAGTTTTGGAATAAAATAATACATTCAGTGAGGGTCCTGTGTATTTTATAATTTACAGCTCCCAGGTTAAATTTCAGTTGGAACCCCTCACTGACTGACCTCGTGGATACTCACCACACAACACGAGCCACTAGCTAACAAACACCGGCTGGTGTACATCTGAAAACACACACCAACCAAACCATCTGCAGTTAACCTAACTCATACACATCTCAGCCTTGACATCTCGTACGATTGTTAGAGGGAGAGAAAGAAAAAAGAACTTAGATGCAGGTAAACAAATGCAGATGGCATGTTTGTTCCTGTTTTGTTTTCTTCCTGCTCCTTCCTGTTTGTGTGTATCATCCTCCCTCCTTCTCCCC
>JACXGK010000118.1:0-42379 GCA_016801125.1 Novumbra hubbsi | reverse complement strand
GAGGAGCAGAGAGACCTGCCGACAGCAGAGGCACTGACAACAATTCTTTAGATAAATATCACATGCCGGAGTTCACCTATTATTGAATATTTTACCACGTTACACAAGCACATTCGACACGTCCTTTATCAACATACAGTGTCCTCAGGATGACCGGAAAGAACAACCTTATGGATAACATTTGAATTATTTCGGTTACACTGCTGTTTCAATATCCCATGAGTCGACTCAAAGGTAGTCAGTCTCACCAGTCAGTCTTGTTGTTTGTGATGGTGCAGTGCCTGCTAGGCAATCAGTGATTGCTGTATCTGAACATGAAAGGGGAATCACACATGCAAAGTTACCCCTATTTACATATGATATATGATTAAGCAACACATACTGTACATTAGGAACATTAAAAAAAGAGGAGAATGCAGTTTCATTATTTGAAGAATGTCTTGTAATTCAGAGGGCCATGTATGGCTTGGGTTGTTAATGTTTTGTTGGAATGGTGTGATGGAAGCAGGTAAAGCCAACAACCAAATATGTGTTTATCGAGTTCCGTTGTGAATCGACTGCAACAACAAGGAAATTGGGCAATGAAACATTCCTGCATTGTAAATCTCCATTACAAATACATTACATATACTCTATGGTATTACATCAATTTGGCCCCTATAACACGTTCCTCTACCCACGTCTGTAAGGAAACCGCAAATACCGCACAGCCTTTGTAGGGGTTTCATTCAGAATGAGCAATATATGCTGGAGAAATTAAAAGAGAAGCATATTTTCTTCTGCCTTCGTGTTACGGCTAGATAAGCGGTATCAAGGATTTTAGAACTGCGTACAGCAGGAGTACATTTGACTTTGTATCAATGAAAGTTGAATGGGTTACATCGTAAAACAGCAAATAAAATACTTAAGTGAGTACATGCCATGTTTGCAGGCGTAATAGTGTCTGCAGGAATATTTGAGTGTTTAATATCATAAACACATATCCTTCCTTCCCCCTGGCTTACTGAGGGCTCTCAGGGATACTTTACATGTAAATATTCATAAAGCGATTGGCTTGGCCTATTAATTATTAAGGACAGTAAAGAAGTGTAATACTTCAATGTTTAACATATGAAACTTAGATTTTATTAGATGAGCTTTAGGATGAAAAGGGGGGAAAATATATTTCTCCCAAATTGCCTTTCGATAAGCCTGAGGAACACAGCATGAAGGGAATGCAGACATGCTCACTATGTCTTCATCAGCTCCTGGCTATTTGCAATGGAATTCAAATGCAGTAATATTGAGAGTGGAGCAGCCTAACACGCAGCAGTTCTAGCAAGACAGGAGAACCCTATACCATGATTGTACACACACTTGACCACTTTATGAGGACATACTAGTACACACTTACTTTAGAAACGTGCTATCTTCGGGAAAGGCAAAGAAATAAATATGTTTTTTGTAAATTCTAATTATGTGGATATTGGTTTGTACATTACATTGGCTCCCAACATTTTGCATTTTCATTTAGAAACTATCAAACGCCTTATCTGAAAGCACTTTGAAGACTTCTATTTTGGTTTTATGGGTCACAGTATATAATACTAGCACTTGATGTACGTTCCTACTTGTCTTAATGCTCTGTGTAAATTTCCAGGTGAACTGTTTCTGATCGCATTCCTCCTGCACTGCTCCTCTAAACAGCTCTGGGGCCTTTAGCTAGACGCATGATAGATTGTCACGAGGTGATGGAAATGGACTGGGGCAACTAGTGAGGGCTAGTAAAACCAGAGTCCAGACATGTAACGTTTATGTCTTGAATACATATAGTACCAGTCAATCGTTTCAATTGACTGGGTAAGTGTGTTCATATACCAGAACACTGGTACTGTAAATCAATGGCCATTACAGAGGTTGGGGGAGATACAAAAACCAGGAAGTAACAGAAAATTGTCTTCTGTTAATATATTCTTGAACATTTAAATTTTCAGTTGGAATCCCTACATTTGTTAAATGTTAATTCCTAAAACATTAAGTTACAGGAACTAAAATGATAAATAAGCGATTGATAAATATCTACCTTTTCTGACATGATTTCATTCACATTTTCATTTCCCAGGGCTATAATCCTCCAATAAGATTGTGAGAGTGTACAGCTGATAATATTATACAAAGGGTAATATTACATTGTTCAAAATGAGATAAAATGTAATTTAATCCCAGTTTCAGTATTTACTCTCTCTATTCAGATTGTTTCAGATGTAATTTTGAGTAGGGAGATTATTAAATTGAGGGGAACATTTTTCCTGTATGGCGATTGGTGTTTAAGAGTTTTAATTGAAACATTACATACTGTAAACTGTATCACTATGGGAAAATCATGGAACGTGAATAGAATTCTGACTCAGACAGTCATATCAGCTCTGTTTTCCCTTATGGTTGCACATTTCATTGTATCATTGTCAGAAATGAACTAGTGATTTGTGTCACTTCAATTGACACCAGTCAAAAGCATGGAAGACACTCTCACCATTATGTAAAAGATCAACATGTCTGAAATGTCAGTATTATATGAACAAAATTGAATTAAGAATTCCCATAGCTAGATGGTTCAGTCTTTTACTATCCTCATTATGTGCGTATTGAATCTTTCACCAAATCCCTCTGTGGAATGAAGATTTTATGTTCATCCTATAATCACCATGTGGGACTACTGTGATCAATTAGTATGAATTAGCTAATTGTCCATTTTCCCCACTTATTAATTTACCCAGGAAATAAAATAGGAAACACAATCACAATATCCTAAAATATGTGCTGCACTAATTAAGACCGTACTATATGGTTATTAACCAATTTGATTTCCACAGTGGATCGAGCAACATCAAAGAACCGAATCAGAGATGACAACCTTCACAAAGGCAACACACTTCTTAATAAGAATATGTAAATGTATTTGCATGTCAAGAGTCTGTGCTGTCTGTTTATGAAAGCACACAGTGACGTGGGGATCCCAGAAAGCAGTTCAGTCAAATGTAGTTAGAATGAATTATAATATATATTTGGTAAATGAATGCATAATAAGAACTGTTTAATTGCTACTTCCATTTATTTTATTACATTGTAATTACACACAGAGTGTTTTGCATGTTGATTGGAACAATCTTCAAGCATTGCTATGCTGTAAGCTATTCCTTTATGTGCCATGGCAACTGTGACATCAACAAAACATTGTAACTATTCTGAAATAGAGTTGGATAAATGCTAAAAGAATAATAAAACACAAAGAAATACGACGTCAACAGCAATATTAATTATTTTTCTAATGAGACAGTTGAACAACGCCTTGAAATGTGACAAAGTGACAACCACGCTGAATGTTTAGGAAATGCATGAGCTACTACGTTTGCAAGACGTTCCAAGCACTGCTAATTCAAATGGGTTTTTATACAAACAACAATGACCTGATGTCCTCAGTCAAAATGCTTAGCTAAAAAACATACTCTACTAATCAAAAATTGTATCCTCATAGGATTAAATGTAGGTGACAGAAACGGAAGATACACTGAATTTGTCTTGGCTATTCAAAGATTCTTCACCCCGACCTTGGGATGTAGAACTGTCACACAGTCATATGAAAAGTAAACTGCAGATTCATCATTTTGGGTTGTTAACAACTCAGTGCCATGGTAAAAAAATGCCCCCAAATAGCGCAAAAGTTTGGCTCCACAGCTACTGAATATTCTTTGTTCCTTGTTGCAGTCAAATTTGAAATCGAATGTCCCCTCCCGTCTATATCTGCACATGATATCCTGCATTCTCCTCTAATATTCACTGGTAGTTAATTATTAAAGGTATGTATTTGAATTATAAATATACTAGTTATACAGAAGTATGGATAGGAGTCATATAGCCCCAGGCTAAACCCTTCCATTACCCATTATTTTCCAGCCTCCCGCCTCCTCTCCCTGCCTCCTATCTCCATGTCATCTCCAAAAACAGCCAACCAGTCCTTTGTACTCACCTAACCCCCTCCCCACTTTGGCCAGCGCACAAAATAAAACAAAAATCACCCCCTCAATACATTTGGGTGCAGCCTCCTTGAAGTTGGTTGTCACACGCGTCTTAAATATAATGAATAGCTATATCTTCAAGGTGTCCCCGCTCCCAAACTCTCCCTACAGAAACCTGCCGATTCCTCCCCCCGTTTCCAGACCCTTCCCAGTCGTCCTGCATGTCACAAATCATCCTGTGAGGAAGGCTTTCTAGTAAATCATTAACATTGTCAGAAATGACTTGGCCAAGACAGGGATGAGACCATAGATGCAACCCAGACATATTTGTGAGACGAGTAAGGAATGGTAAACAAAGAATCCACGCTTCCTACCCTACTCCTCATCTCTCTCTTTCAGTCCCTCGCTCCAGTTCTCATCCTACCTCTGGAACGCCATCTCTCCCCTCTTGGAATTTCTGAGTAGGAAGAAAGGTGTAGAAGAGTAAGAAAAGTATTGAAACTGTCAAACCACCGGTTCAGATAGTCACATGAATTGTGCATCCACCTTTTCAGCTCCTTTTAGGTTTTGGTTGAGATTGTGGTGTGTATGAGGGTGTCATTTGTTTCTGCAACCAACTGGAGGTGGGATGAGTAGTCAGTCATTGTTCTTTATTTTAAATGAAACAAACCACACATTTATTCTTTATTTTTTCTTTTATAGACAGCTAGGTCCACAGCCCAATACTGAGATATAACACAGATTTGCAGTATCAATACTGTATCAAGACACTGCTTAAATATTAAGGTAACACATAATAATCACAGCAAAAAAATTAAAATAAAGTAAATGAAACCGGTTAGGAAGCATAAGCCATTGGGAATCAATGTCACCTGTTTTGGTGAAAATGAAAGTGACAACTTGTTCACTGGGGAGGCAACAACGAAACAACCCCCAGAAAGGAATGCAGGCATGGAGGTATGAAGGTATTGATGCCAATGACTTGCCCTCACATGTGTATCATTGGGTACACCGATACACAACATCCCAGAGGTTCTCAATTGGATACACGATACACGATACACGATCCAATTGAGAACCTCTGGGACGTTGTGTATCGGTGTATCCAATGCCGCCAAGTAGCTCCACAGACTCTCCACACGCTCACTGATGCCCTGAATCAGGTCTGGGAGGAGATCCCCCAGGACACCATCCACCGTCCAATCAGGAGCATGCCCAGACGTTGTCAGGAGCGCATATAGGCGTGTGGGGGCAATACACACTACATTATGAGTTGTCCTGATGAAATTCCCACAAGTTTGAACAGCCTCTGATTTAAATTGTTTCCTTTGATTTTCGGTCTTTGAGTTTGAATCCCTCTACTGGTGGAGTTTGGTTTCCATTGATCGTTGTTTCATCAGTTTGTTCTCAACAAATTACACAATGTACAGTAAAGATTTATATCTACAATATATTTCCTTCATCGAGTGTTCCCTTAATTTCTTCCAGCAGTGTATGTATTTTCCACATCAATTGCATGATGTATGACTTAAAAATCTGGGTAATGCCTTTTTTTCATGCAACCATTCCAAACAGACATTATGGAGATCCACTGTTCTCCAGTGATCTCAAGCACACCGAGTTTGTATGAAGCGCTAAGAATTAGACAAATTATTTTTGTTGGACAGATGTATTACCTGAAATTACGCAACATCTCCATGTACAGTGGGACGTTTTTGATACACTGCCTATTTTGCTGGTTTTCCTACTTACAAAGCACGTAGAGGTCTGTAATTTTTTATCATAGGTACACTTCAACTGAGAAAGACGGAATCTTAAACACAAATCCAATTAATTTGCATTTTATTGCATGACATAAGTATTTGATCACCTACCAACCAGTAAGAATTCCAGCTCTCACAGACCAGTTAGGTATTCCTTAAGAAGCCCTCCTGTTTTCCAATCATTACCTGAATTAACTGCACCTGTTTGAACTCGTTACCTGTAGAAAAGGCACCTGTCCATACACTCAATCAAACAGACTCCAACTTCTCCACAATGGCCAAGACCAGAAAGCGGCGTAAAAACATCAGGGATAAAATTGTAGACCTGCACAAGGCTGGGATGGGCTACAGGACAATAGGCAAGCAGGTTGGTGAGAAGGTGGAAAATGGAAGAAGTTCAAGATGACGGTCAATTGCACTGGGGCTCCATGCATGATCTCACCTCGTGGGGCATCAATGATCATGAGGAAGGTGAGGGATCAGCCCAGAACAACACGGCAGGACCTGGTCAATGACCTGAAGAGAGCTGGGACCACAGTCTCAAAGAAAACCATTAGTAACACACTACGCCGTCATGGATTAAAATCCTGCAGCGCACGCAAGTTCCCCCTGCTCAAGCCAGCGCATGTCCAGGTCCGTCTAAAGTTTGCCAACGACCATCTGGATGATCCAGAGGAGGAATGGGAGAAGGTCATGTGGTCTGATGAGACAAAATTTGAGCTTTTCGGTCTAAACTCCACTCGCCGTGTTTGGAGGAAGAAGAAGTACAACCCCAAGAACACCATCCCAACCGTGAAGCATGACGGTGGAAACATCATTTTTTGGGGATGCTTTTCTGCAAAGGGGACAGGACGACTGCACCGCAATGAGGGGAGGATGGATGGGGCCATGTATAACAAGATCTTGACCAACAACCTCCTCCCCTTAGTAAGAGCATTGAAGATGGGTCATGGCTGGGTCTTCCAGCATGACAACGACCCAAAACATACAGCCAGGGCAACTAAGGAGTGGCTGTGTAAGAAGCATCTCAAGGTCCTGGAGTTGCCTAGCCAGTCTCCAGACCTGAACTCAATAGAAAATCTTTGGAGGGAGCTGAAAGTCCGTATTGCCCAGCGACAGCCCCGAAACCTGAAGGATCTGGAGAAGGTCTGTATGGAGGTGTGGGACAAAATCCCTTCTGCAGTGTGTGCAAACCTGGTCAAGAACTACAGGAAACGTATGATCTCTGTAATTGCAAACAAAGGTTTCTGTACCAAATATTAAGTTCTGCTTTTCAGATATATCAAATACTTATGTCATGCAATAAAATGCTAATTAATTTAAAAAATATGTGATTTTCTGGATTTGTTTTTTAGATTCCGTCTCTCACAGTTAAAGTGTACCTATGATAAAAAGTACAGACCTCTACATGCTTTGTAAGTAGGGAAACCTGCAAAATCAGTATCAAATACTTGTTCTCCCCACTGTACATCTTTAAGCAATCAAATAAAAAATATTTATTTTTCTATTTATTCATTGAAATGGTCATTGTAAACACTGACCCATTTCTCACAATAGCTCTTGATTTAATCACTTCAGATCCATGTGCTTCATGCAATGTTACCTATCCAATTAATTTCCTTTAAATATACCAAGAATCACAGTTATGTCTTGAAGAGACACAGCGCAATGGGATTTTAGGAATAGGATGTTAATAACTGGATTCATAAAATATCGCACCGAATGCGTGACGAAGTGTACAATTCCATGACGTATTAGACAAAGCCCTTGTTGTGCCTGCTGAAAATACACCAAAAACTCTACAATGCATCGTTAAGAATATCCTCTCACCTATGCTGTCATCCATCAAGCAGATTACTCATTTTCTTTCAATTTCCACTGCTCTCTTAAGAATCCCAAGGGTGATTGATAACAGAGGAAGGAAAAGCACAGTAGTACTGTTTTTAACCTTGCTACAGTCATTAATCCGCTTTATGCCCATGAAGGTAATAATGGAGACAATGAATTAGTCATTAAAGCACAGGTCAGTTTATTAGAATCCCTGATTGAACTGTAAATTGACTTCTTCTCCCGGGCTGCTGCCTGGGCCACGATGAAGGGAAATCTGCAGAGAGGAGAAAAAAAGAAGAGGGACACAGCAGAAACTCCCTGTTAGCGCTGTTTTATCCCCCCACTGGTAGGTGATAGACAGAGAGATGGACTATTAGCGCAACTGACAAATACAGACCTGTCTGGTCACAACATTGCCACGTAATCCTATGTTTGAAAGCATGTATGCGGGTGAGATAACGTCGCCCGGTACTGATCAAAGCTTTGGACATTCAATTAGGCAGTGAATTGTGGAGCTCAGTTCTCTGACTGTAAACGTGTTTGCCTGCAGGGAGCATGGGGATATGGCAGATGCCTTCAACGAGGTAGAGGAACCTCAGAATGTGATGAAGTGAATATTTAGATACAGGCAGAAGGGTACGGCCAATGAAATAAGGGGAGGGTTCTAGTGTGGATATCTAATAGATTTTACTAGGTCGGGAGTCTATATAAGCTCCCATGTCCCTGCCCCTCCTCCACTGTCCTTCCTAACTTTGTCCCTCCTCCCCTACTGACCACTTATGCAGTTAATCTTGTGGCCTTCCCTTGTTCCCGTTACCAGGGGATGCTTCTGATGAGAGCGCTGACTTATGTTTGTCGCCATTTATTAGGTAATGTGGTTGTTGGCTCCACTTCAAGAGAAGTAACAGAGTGAGACCTTGGCCGTCTGCCGGTGCCAAGAGTGGAGTAATGACTGGGACTGGATGGGGGATTATGAAGGGGTTTACCATCTCCCGAAGTGCACTTGGAAAAGGGGATCTACAGACTGATTGGCTGGAAACATCACGAGGGCGAAGCACGTACCTCACTGGGGGGGGGGGGGGGGGGGGGGGGGGGGGGGGGGGGGGGGGGGGGGTTGCTGGTATTGTAAACGGTCAGAAAGATTGCGATACCCACGGAAAGCTGCTTTCTGAGGAATGGTTAGGTGGCTTGTTTCAGCTTGTTGTGTGTTGGAATGTTGTTGTAGAATCTTAGGTATTTCACTCAGCTAAAATGGCTGAAAATTACCAGCTAGCTAATCGTCCGGGGCCTGACAGAGTCCAAGCATTCTTAGCTTCAGATGAAAACAGCAGTGCAGCGCAGGGTGCTATGTTTCTGGTAACCAACACAGCAGGAATGTATTTGACAGACAACAAGTGCTCATGTATTATACAAATGTATTTATGTTTTCAACAATCATTTGGAAAGGAATTATAGTTGAAATGTTGAAAACAATCCAAGCTAGTGCAGTCAGTTTTGCCAATTTGTTTTGCCAATCAACCAACCCGTCCACAGAAATGTGTGTGTACAAATTTCTAAACCTGAGTGTAATGCATAGATCAGATGGCAATTTATGGCAATGAAATAAGATGTTGCAGGCAAAATAACAGAAACTTCGTGCTCAACAGACTGTTCAGACAGATATCTATTAAAAATGTCATCACACATTTGAACCAAAACATTAATGCAAAATGCAACATTAAAAAAGATAACAGTCACTGCCAAGTCTAAATGAAACCAGGAATAATCTGTGAAGAGCACAATTCATAGACGTGCCAGTGGCAACTGAAGGTCATCATTTGCTTACTGACGTTGAACTCAAGGTCAACGCTCAAATGAGGACGACAAGTTGGATGATGCGCTTCCCTTAAATTCTCTGAGATGGCCTTTTATTGTCCCCAGCACAAGGTGCACATTTGTAATGACCATGCTGCCCAATTAGTTTCTGTGAGGTATATCAAAGTCAGTCAATAGATTTTTATTATCAAACGCACCAAATGACATAGCATCATTCTGAGCAGTAAAATTCTAATGACAAGGCATACATATCTATGCAGCAAGTATAATGTAAAATATAGAGTAGAACATTGCAAAAATATGTATAACAATGTAAAATTGCAGCAATTCTAAAGAGGGCACAAAAGTGGTATATGGACTAGATGAAAGACCAAAATAAAAACAATATAAGCAGTAATAAGCAAAGGCTACTTGTCAGTGAAACCTTGTCAGCGCCATTGTCAGGGCACAGATGGATTAGCTGGGTAAAGAAGAAATGCTCACTAGGGCATTTTTCCTTTAACACATTTTTAGACTACACCCAGAATTCTGTATGAGGCATGAAACAAACTATTAACATTGTGTTCATATTCTATTTTATTATTTGTGCAGTGTAAAAATAAAGGAAGTTCACAGATGGTGCTGCTAATGAAATTGAAACATTTAATGCCATTAGTTTAACATGTTTTGGCCCGAAATCTCTACAGATTTTATAACTGCCTTACACTTCATGAAAATGAGTCTTGGCAAGTAGCCTCACTGTACGTCAGATTATTTAATAGACATCTGCAAATAATCTAAAATAAACTGCACTGTCAATCCATTTTTTAATCTGAACTACTTCCCCATTTAAAACAACGTGGAACTCAAACCTTGTAAATTTCAGAACACAAAATTGAGTTGATTTCAGTACACCTAAAAACATTTGCTATAACCTAAGAAATTCCTTTGAATAGTCACCTGACCCCGAATTTCAACTAGCAAACTCACACGAGTTCAGATTTTTTACCCTCAGGTTCCTCACATTAGACCTCCTTTATTTCCAAGTTTACAGTTATATTGAATGCACAATACTTTGGTATACCCAGTAGACAGGCTTCCAACTCTCTACAAAATAATCACTCATTGCTCAACCAGTTCATGATTGTGTTTCTGTTGTACGTGTGGAGGTAATGCAAGCATTATTTGCATGCAATTATCATATTTTATCATGCATACTGTCAGTGCAACAACGAATCTAGTGCAGTGAATGAATCAGAGGCAGCCAATCTGTAGTCAAAAGTCAGACAAGGTCTGTTGTACGTTTTCAGATGGAACACTATCCCTGTTACATGTTTGAGGCAATTCAGTGTTGTGGCTGAGGCAATTCAAATCTGTGAACAAAATGCTCTCACATCACGCATAAACCCAGGGGGGACTAATTGCTTTGATGAACAGGTTACCGACATAATATAAAAAGGAACCTTTTCAGACAATCAGAATTCAGAGCTCAAACCACTCAGTTTATTCATTGATTTATACACAAGCTTGTATCAAAACATTTTATTCTTGGGTCAGCTTCCTTTTGAAACCGATCCTGACCTAGAATCTGTGATTAACAGAAGGCATGTCCGGCTCACTGGGAGGCCACTTATCCTCTGAACACCACATATCGGAGCCACTGGAGAGATGGAGAGTGGGGTTCATGTCTTTAAGGAACCAAACAAAACCTGCGAATGTTATGTCTACGCCAGGAGGAATCAAATTAAAAGATGGCTGAGAAGTTAAAGCAAATCTTTTCCCCCCGGAAATACGGGGGTCGCTTGCGTGTTTGTAGGGACCTGAAGCCATGACTGATTTGCACCCCTGTAATTTATTGTTTACAGACGCGCGTACAAGCTGTCATTCCTCTCTCTACTATCCCTCAATTAAGTGGAAATTTCATTTCCTGCCTTGTAAATGAATCTTCCTCCCTTTCTCCCATTTTCTCCCTTCATTTTCCCCACTCCCCCTTTCTGCCTCACCGTGGGTAGCACCAATGAGCACCATGACTCTAATGACTGAAATTGCTTATGAAGGGAATCTGTTTCCGATGGTGGGCAATGATTAATGCGCTCTGACAACATGTCTTTCCTCGCGGTGCTTTGCTCAGTTACGGCAGATGGGTGACGTAACCTCCTCAAAGACGCCCGTCTCTCCCATGGGGAAGGTGATTCTCAAGCGAGCTCTGGTCTATTTCCGCTCAAGGATTGGGAAGTAAACAAAGGCTCTGAATTCAGCGGGCACGTGTAGCGCCACACGGCGAAAGGTACCTAAGCCGCGATGAAGTTATCGCAAGTGTGAACGTTAGCTGGCCTGGAGCGCCAAAGGCTAACGTGGGGACAGCTCGGTCGAGTCCTCTGCCTCAGCTGTTGGCTTGCGTCCGTTTCATCGCGGGTGTAGGTTTCAGGAGAGTCCTATGAACGATGAAAGATAGGCCGCAACTAAAAGCCATTTATGAATGACTTATTAATGTTACACGAAAATAGGACTTGTTTGAAAGACTTTCAAGCAACCAAGCCAAAGGCACTGGCAATGTACTTTGGAATCCGGCATAAACTGCTGATAGTTCATACATCATTGTACTATTAAAGTGTCTGCATGGGAACTAATGTTTAAGAACCCATTCATCCAGGGTTGATTGATTATATGTTACTTGGATGGGGTTTAAGGTACTATTTCTCCCCAAATATTTCTCATATTTAGATGTTTAATTCACACAACATAAAACTGTAACATGCATATTGCTACTTAAATCTATGTAAAAGAAAATATATAGGCTAGCGTAATTAATCTTCAACTTCTCAACCCTATATAGCATGCTCCATTATATATAAAGAATTCCACACATAGACCTAACTAGCCCTAACATTTTATCTCTCAAATTTATGACCTGGTTTCTTATAGTCACAAAGATGAGAGCCAATGAAGTTCAGCAAAACGAATGTCATTACTAGCGTAAATGAACCTAGAATAACATGGAACATATTGAGCCTAAATCGAAGGTCCGGATGGCTGTACCGGCTCACAACCAGAGAGCGCTAAGATCCTGGCTTAATGAACAAATTCATGAAGGTTCATGAGCCAGGGACAGGTGACCTGATGACTGTATGACCACATAGGCCAAGGGAAAACCAGGGCTAGTGGAGTGGAAAAGAAGAAAGATCTCAATTTATCCTGCATTATTGCATGAATAGGATATTGTAAACGAAAAGGGCAGATAGAAGAACAACATGAAAATATTGGAGGAGATCATATTGTTATGGAGAATGTAAGACAAATTGGCAGACGGTTCGTTCAGAAGACAATATTCCTTAATGGCCTTAAGACCATTAATGTTATTGAATGAACCTTAATCAGTATATTAAGTGAGCCTCGTCACCACTTCCTCTATGCTTTGACACCAACACACCAATTCTAATTGCGCCTGGCGTATTTCCGGTCATTTCCTACGTAAAGAGGGCTCGTCAGCCCCGATACTGCCACATGCCCGAGCTGCGAGGAAGAATGGCGGGGAAGAAAACCTACAGGCAAAAACAACCTATAAAAAACACGTTTGTTTAAAAAGGCTCCATTTCAACAAGAAGATATAGTTGTCTCTTCCATTTGGGTGCAAAACAAAGGGCAATTAAACGACGTGTTTCTTGTTTATTTCCCACGTGTGGTTTGTTTTTCCGACGTACGCTGCTCGTCGCGTAGAGGCCCCCCCGCCCCACGCGCAGACCGGGAAGGGGCAGATGGAGCGACGGAGGGAGGAGTGTCGCCGGTTGACGTGCCGCGGTGGCAGGGACATTATCACCGCTTTCCATTTCAGCCTGTCTGTAACCCACACTCATAAGCCTTTCGCCCCGGCGCTAAACGTCTTGGGAGCACCGATAATGTTCATTTTCTGCCAGAAGACAGAAGACAGGTTGGCGACCGACAGGGAGAGGGACGGAATAAATGACAGGGTTCCGTCAGGGTGTCTCTAAGGCATATTAGGAGGGTGACGGGGAGTGTTAGTCTGGGTTCTCGTGCCCCAAACACGGGATGAATAATCCTTTTGTCACCGCGACGCCAGGTCACCCATCACTGTCGGCTGATTAATTGTTCCAATAGATCAACATTATGTCCTTTCGGGGCGACACTTAATTGTGTTTCCCCCTTCGCCCCCCACAGCCCTTTTCCACCTTGCTCGTTACTCTTAACATAATGACTGGGCAGCGGGTATTGGGTTTATCCCGGGTTGATGGGACACTTAAACCCCTCGCGCTCTCCTACAAGAAAAACCCTGCCTCCAACCGGACTCACAACTCTGAACGTCACACCACCTCTGACCCTTCTCTACCTCTGAACATTAAGAAGCTGGACCAACATTCCCGAGCTACGTCCTTGTGTTCATGTCCACGCCACGGCAGACTGACTGTTGGTGTTAATGTATGTAGATTTCATTTCTGATGAGTGATTATTTGACTGCTCATTTTGCCTGAGATTTATGTGCCGCTCTCTATCTCTTGACTGCAGTGGCACTCTTATCTTTAATAAAAGAGATGAGGACATTAATCAGGTTTTGTCAGCGGCCCTGACTAAGACATTAAATGTATTGTATTGGGTAAGTAAACACGCTTCATGTCCCTCTACTTGAGAGAAAGAGGGAGAGAGAAAGAGGGAGAGAGAAAGAGGGAGAGAGAGAGAGAGAGGGGATAAGGAAGAGAGGGTGAAAAAAATGAGAACTCTCATTATATTTATCATAATTTCACATCTGCTGTTTTTGAAGCAATGTACCATGAGGCCATAAAGTGTGTTACAACTGTGCATAGATTCAACTGATTTGTGGCTGGAGTAACTAATTCCTTGAGTACATTTTAGAAAAACAAGCAGCGAGCCCTGAAATTGCAATTCCATAAAGGCTTTAAATTACTGAGTACAGAATCAAGAAGTTGCCTGATGTTCCTCGGTTCGTGGTCATGTTATAGAGAACGACAATGCTCCCAGAGATTGAGTCAATAAAAGTGGAGATGAGTGAGCCATATACTCAAACAAAATTAAAGGACGAGAGAGAGATAGAAACGGAAAGAAATAGGGTTGCAATTTTTCCTTCCATCTCTCTATCCTTCAATTTCTCTCCATCACACTGTCTTTACAGTCCCTTCCACCACTGTACCTATCTCTCTTTATCCATTCTTCTCTCTGAGAGACGCTCATCCCCCCTTCCCAGCTGAGGAGTTTGTGGATGTGTGCCAGTGCTGTAAACTCCATGCCCAGCCTCCTCATTTAACCCAAGTTAAAGGGATATGAATCTCATCAG
The DNA here is from genome assembly GCA_016801125.1 of Novumbra hubbsi. Taxonomy (NCBI): domain Eukaryota; kingdom Metazoa; phylum Chordata; class Actinopteri; order Esociformes; family Umbridae; genus Novumbra; species Novumbra hubbsi. Next base: position 27,692 of record JACXGK010000118.1, on the reverse strand, counting down.
TTGGGATAAAGGGTTGATTTGTGTTGCCATTTTCTGGGTGGGAGGCCAATCCAAACCAACTTCCCCTTTATTCCATTCACCCCACATTAGGTGTTTGTTAACCTTTCCACCGGAAATCTCTTGCCTTGAAGTCATTCAAATTATGATAAGGATGGACTGTATGTTAAAACTGATCCCTCAACAGTAGAGCCTCTTTCTTTCACTCTCTACATCTCGTTTTTGTTGTTATCGCCGTAACTCCCGTGGTGTTTCACGGCATTTAGGACCAGATTCATATTTCAAGTCATACTTTCATGCCCACCCCCACCTGCACCCTCTCTTCTTCTCCACTCACCCCTCGCTCCCTCTCTCTCTCTCCCTGGAGTCATTTGGGACCAAGTTGAACACGATTCTTGTATCAGGTAAATGAATATCTTTATCGCTGTGGCAGGAGCTGGAAGCCAGGCAGCTCCAGGAGCTGGGGAGAATAATCACACAGAACAAACAGACACATGGAAACAGAGAGACTGTATGTAATAGCAACCACCTCTCAGTCTCATAGAATAGCCCGGCAGGGTGCAGGCCTTATCTAAATAGCCTGCTTCATATTAGCAAACTGTTTACTGGGAGGATGCTTCAGAATCACTTGACTTGCTGGTGAATAGCAGAGGTCCCCAAACTCTTTTGTCCTGCGACCCAATTATTGTATTTTTTAAGAGACTTCAGAGTGGTATCTTTCAGTGACGGGGTCAGCATATTTTGTAGCTAAATTATTCAGAAGATAGAGACACATTTGTAGGACGTAACCATGTTATTAACTTAAGTTCACTTGAACCCAGCGACAAAAGAAACATTAGAGTTTTTCTTAAAACCCCGTTTTTGAAATTGGGCGATCCCACATCGAGCCTCAAACCCTTGTTCAGGAAAGCTTGATGTAATGGTCTCAGCGTATATCAGTCAAAGAGAACGTCCGATAAGAACTTTTAAGATAAAAATCTATTCTCCTTAATTTGCATTGAAGTATTTGCAACATTTCACTTCACCAACGATACAGAGTGGATATGTTTTAATAAACTGACTGACAGTTTCATATTAACATAACATGAACACTATGATCCATCTACACGTGGATTCCTCTAAAATTATAGGAAGGAACTTCATCTTCCTCTTAAGATTGACGAGTCTTTCAGTAGTTAGACTCAGACCCAGCAAGCTAATTTCCATCATTTCCCTTTATGCAGTGTGTAAAACAAAAGCACCCAGTTCACTTCATTAAAATACCCAATAATAGTTGATTTAATGGCTGTAAAATGTGTTCATTAGAGGGATACAGTTAAGAAATATTGAAAGTATACCTACAAGTGTCACTTTCATTGTGAAGGAACAGGATAATATAATCTAAAAAGGGTGTGATTATATCCAAGATTTGTCCCCCAGCATTATCTGGGTGAGCTCGTAAAGAGCTGAAATTTAATATGATGCTTTCAGTCAGTTTAATTGAATTCTAATTGCCACTTTGGGCAGAAGGTTTAGATCTGATCAATAAAATATTAAAGATTTGGTGCTTTGGCATGGAACGGTCTCCCGTCGCTTGGTGCCTAGTGCAATGCATCCTGGGAACAGGAATAATGCGTGTTTATGAGGCGTTGGTGGAGCCAACTTCTTCCTGCATTCTACCTTGAACATATCTAGGAGGATAAATAACACTCGGAGAACAAGCAAGGCAAACGCTGATTCCATTAATTACGTTGTGTGAAAGAGAAGAGGAAAGTGGTCGGTCACCTTCAGAGGAGAGAAGGCCTTTAATGTGGCAGAGCTATAAATATTTTGAAATGTCACACCTCAAGACGACAGCGTCAGGCCAGAGCCGCGCCGGTAAATCAGAGGTGAAGAAAGACCAGGAAATAAAAGATGGCTCTTTGGTATTTTAAAAATAATTACTAATACAAAAAGAGTAATGAATGAAACTATAAATTACATTAAAAATGACCATTAGGAGGGGATTAGTTGATAAAACTTGGTGCTGGTCCTTGAAAATTACCCTCCCCGAATAGTGCCTATCTTTCAGCATCCATAACTCAAGGAAATAAAAAACATGTATGCATAATACCACTAAACCTGCTGATTAATGTTATATTAATTGATTTTGCCATACTTGCTTTGACAGAGGAAATACACATGTAGTGACTGAGTGTAAAAGGGATATATATATATATATAATATAATAAGATACTTTATATACGTAAGGAGGCTTTGAAATAGAAACCCTTAAGATTGTGCTAAGAGACAGGAAATACGATGTTGTTATATGATGCTTATTTCATAACCTTCCTTTACCTCCTCTTTATTGAAATCTGCATGTTAGATCACCTAAACATGTTGCATGGACCCCTGTCTAAGCACTTACAATGTGATATATATTTATTGAGCTGACAAATTGAATTGTAGAAAGGCAGTTTCACCATGGACCATTTAGTTATGTGGTTTATAATTATGGGACCCACAATAATATATTTTAATATATATTTCATCTTTTTATTTAATCTTTTAATAAAATGAGGTGTGTTTGTCAGTCTTGAAATATGTATGGTTACTATTTGTGTAGCATTTGTAGTAGCAGTAGCTACTGCTGAACATGATGTTGCATTCTGTTGTATGTTTTGCCTGAATATCTGAAAATATTAATTGAGACAAATATGTACAATATAACTGTAAACAAACACTGTTAAGCATGAAAAGGGTTAATTTTCTTCATCTTCTATCAATAAATTATAGAAAAGTCATCCTGCCAAAGATATAGCAAAGGGTCTGAATACTTATTTAAATGCGATGTATATCATTTTTTTCAGTGCTCAACAAATAGGAGACTTGCCAACAAACACAATATTGGAGCTTCTTGCTAAAATTTAAGGAAGATCGGATGGAGCAAAACACAGGGAAATATTTCAATACGCAAAAAAAATTAAATTCAGCAGGAAATGTATCATGTGGGAGTGTAAAATATTAATTATAACTGCATTTGAATGTGTCATATGTAGTTCAGCAAAATTTGAGAATTGGTCAGGGGTTTGAACAAATCTCCAATGCACTGTAGTAACAGTGTGAAAAGTGTACATTTAGTATGAAAACTTTTTTTATTTTATTTTTTATTATTACGGTTCTGACACCAGCTCTCTTTGTCCTATAGACCTGCAAGTCTGTAACTGGTTATTTAATCCGACATTTCTAGACAATAACCTATGTTGGTTAGATATCCCAACAAATCACCAATGCAAAGCCTTCCCTCACAACAAATCACCAAAGCAAAGCCTTCCTTCCTGACAAATCACAAAGGAACAGCCTTCCCTCACAACAAATCACCAATGCACAGCCATCCCTCCCAACAAATCACCAATGAACAGCTCTCTCCCAGCAAATTGCCAATGCATAGCCTTTCCTCCCAACAAATCACCAAAGCACAGTCTTCCATCCCAAAAAAATCGAACTTTAATAATTAACCGAAGTTAAACCACATGTTCCAATGGCAGGCAAGTGAATGCACATGAGCAGAATCAAAAAAGTTGGTCAGAGCCAGGCACAAGCTGATCCTATTGTAAACTCGGTTTCTGACAGGAATGTATGTACATAGAGTTTTTCATACCAGTTCAGTTCCATCCAGGCCACTGTACATCCTCTTCCCCTGTAGTGTGGAAATAACAGCAGGAAGCTTAAAGAGTAATACATCCGGTGGACCATCTGTGGTGCAGAACTAGATGATGTTAGAACTTAGTGCAACAATCCTGACCATATCTTTTGTCATAGTTTTTTGTCCAGGTCCTCTGTCTATTGCAAAAAGAAGTAACCCCTAATTTAGATAGTAAATATGTAGATGCTTAACAGACTTCCGATACTATATTCCGATAATATAGTTTAATTATTATAAATAATATTTGTATTATTTATTTTTATTTATCTAATAACTCTGACGCTAACCCCATCCTAACTCTAACCCTTTCCCTGACCTAACACTTACTTAGCCTATTTTAAAAGCGTAACTTTTGCAAGCATTCACTTTCAAGTAACTATATACTGACACTAACTCAAACCGTAAGCCTGACTCTATCCCTTACTCTAATATTATGCCTGACTCTATCCCTTACCCTAACCTTAGCATAACCTTAGTCATCACTGTGTTATGTACTGGCATATCAATATAATTTTTTCAAAAACATTTGATACGATACCCAAAGTCAAACCAACAAACAGCTTTTTTTCATCGCTGATGTCCAAAGAAAACTGGTTGCATCAAGTCACATGACCTTATGGGTAGAGAACTGTACCAGTGTCCACCACCATGCAAAGACAGCTGTAAATCTCTTGAGGCTTTGGTTCGACTGTGTTGCATGGATCATAGGAATTTATACCGCTTCCCTTTTGAGAGCAAGCCTTGGCTACCAGTGAGAAATGACATGCCTCTACATCTAAGGCTCATAAAAGTCAAAATTAAATATCAAATTGAACCACTGATGGATGGCGTCCCACTATGAATCCTCCAGCTTACACAGACAGCTGATGTTCACATGACTGGAGTCCCATACAACTTTGTTAGCAAAACCATTTCAAGGTTCAAAATACTATCAGCAAGTAGGTACACTACATTTATGAAATCCTTCATTTTGATGATGTGTTTATATTCCACAACGCTGACATTAAAGGGGAACTCAATTGTTTCTGCAACTTCTTGCCCAATCTGTATATCTTAAAAAAAGATTAGGCTTCCTAAACTCATTGTGCTAGCACTATTTATAAAACGAAGAACAATGGCAAAGCTTTAGCTGTCACAGTCCAACACAGCAGTGGTAGATAGGGCTAAAACCATCTTCTTCACAATGGCCTCTGTGGCTATCGCTACTCTACAAATGTACATTATCAATCATCAATGCTTTGTATTATCCCCAGGAAAATTCCAGTGTAGGCCTGAGCCCCTGGCTGATGGACATACCATTATCCATGAGGCGGCCCTCTAACTGGCAGACAGGAGGAGCATGTAGGCATTAAAAAGACAGCCTTAAGATTAATCCTGTTCTTCTTTTTCGTGCCTCTACCGAATCCAAATGAAATAGAACAGTCCCCTGCCTTAATCAAAAACTTTTTTTTATCATTTTTCCCAACTCTGTAAAATGGAATATTCTCATTCTTCTTCCTGCTCTGTGAAATTACATTAGAAGATGAGGGGAAAGGGAATTCATCTCCTTGCCTTTGTTGTATAACAAATGAGAACAATTTAGGAAAGCCAGTGGTAGCTTATCATTATACTGATGATCTCCTCCTATGTGAAGTGTTACAGTATCTCAATGAACCGCCAGGCCTTATAATGGGTTTATGAATACGCACAAACCACCACACTCCTACAGCAAACATGCCTATAAAAATAGGCATAACAGCAAAATAGAAAATGCTAACATTTTAAAGTCAAACGAGACGAAGCTTGCGAATCGCTGTTGGAGAGCGAGAGAGCAAGCGGGATTGGGCAAGAGAGATGTAACCGTGCGTCCCAGAAAAGCCACAAGGATTTGTTTGCTTGAGGTAACTCCTCCTCAACTCCATGAGCAGGGAGATATGGAAGGTGTTGAAAGTGTGATGTGATTTGGTTCTCAGTCTGGTCCCAGGCATAGAGGTGGTCTGTAGCGGTGTGCAGTAAGTGACCTGAGTATTAACACAGCGAGACGGGCCAGTTAAAGCAGGGCAACAGATCTGCCTGCCAAAGCCCTTGCACACTTAACAGAGGGCTGGGAATGTGTTTTCCACGGAGGCGTTAATGAACCAAGAGCTTTGTGTGCTCAATGAGAGTGGGCTTCTATAGAGACCATCACCAGAGAGGATAATGAGAGTTCACAATTCAGAAGCTTCACCGCCTGTGGTCGCGAAATGCCTGTATGTGTGCGTTTGCGTTTGTGCGCACGTGCACGTTTCTTTTCCGAGGGGTACGGACTCTTTTACGGCACTTAAAGGAATAATCATTCAAAAGTTGAATACATCGGTTGTTGTGTTGGACTTGCAACAGTGCAGCAGGAGTCCAGATGTGTTCCCCCCAGCTGCAAGTCGCCACAAATACAAATAGAATGTTCCCCTTCAGCCGTCCACAGCACCTCGCTCAGAAGCAGCCGAAAAGACAAAGCCAGAGCCCTACTCTCTTTGTTCGAGAGAGCAAGCGTGCAGAGGTGAGGGTATTTATGCAGATCGCTAATTGCGCTGGTCCGCAGTGGGGATGAGGACGGCAGCTTCTCTCCAAGACATGCCGACGAAGGGAGTGGATTGGGAGTCCCCCTCTCTCTCTCTCTCTCTCTCCTCCCCAAATCGGCAGCTGGCAGGCAAATGAATGCCGTGTGAAGAGAGCCTGTGGAAGTACGAGGCCCCGCTGTTCAAGCAACAAAGGAGCTCCATGCGAGACATCTGCCGTTCAGCCGTCAGAATACATCCAGTCACGTGCCTCCGTCCCCTTCCTTCGCTCTCTCTCTATCCCTCCCTCCACCACAACCACCGACCCAGCACAATCCATTCTGTCCTCTGGAAGCTGTAGGTCCTTTTTTTCTCTTCTCTTTCTTAAGATAGCCCCCGTCCCCCCTCCCCTATCTCGTTTGCTACCATAATCCCTCCCTTCTTTTTACTTCCTTTATTTAAACAGTTTAGGTCTGGCAGATAACCCTAGAGTGCCTCCTATCTGGTCTGAAATGCATGAACTGTGTGTAAGTGATGATCACGAGAAGGCCTGAGGAAACGGCAGGCGGAATCTTAACGAGCAAGGCTCGACACAGGCAAAAGTAAATTGAGCTTACCACCATGATAAATTAACCTAATGAATGCAATTGTTCTGTGGCACGCTAGCTTGGGTTGGAGCCAGATGGTCGATACTTAGCACTTGAATTTTGCTCCCCAGTTTTGCTACCGATAAGGGCTGCGACTGCATGAAGGAAAGTGTTTCTTAGGAAGAAATGTAATTATTTTGTCTTGGCTATTCAGAAAATAAATCGGTAATATATTGTTCTGTAAATGCCGTTCCACTGCAGCCAATAGTTAGAATCTTGGTTGTGGCATTCCTGCAGGGACTGGGGGTCCTGCAAATGGTGGTGTCAATTGGCTCAGCACCGCCGGTGGTGGAGAGGTTGTTGTTTGATGGGATCACCTTGTGTTGTTGTCCTCTGGCAACTCTGCACTATGGCAAGTCCTTACGTCAGGCCGTGTGCCTGCGAGCTCAGTTCTGGTTGCCGGCCAGGGAATGCGCTCTCCTTAACCAACATCATGATCAACGGCTCCCCAAACGCTGCGATGGAGATTCTATGATGAGGGAAGCCCAAATAGACAAATTGTCCACCACAAAATTGGTCGGTAAGAAAATTAACCATGGAAAATCGACTCACTCAAATATTTACATGCTGCTTTAAAGTATGTGAAACCCCTGCAACTTCCAAACTATCCCCTAGATTCTCAGGAAAATTCTCAAGAAACCAGGTTTCTGGATGTTCGTTCTCTAGGTATATGAGTCAAATATCTACATTTTGACAAAAACCCATCTGCCACCAACATAATGCACATCATAAAAGAACCAACATTTCTGAGGTTCTGGATCAGAAAATCAACACAAAGGAAACTTTGGAGATGTGTCCCAAAACCAAAATTCAGGCCTCAATTGACACTCCCTAAGTAAAAAAAGACACACCACTGTAAGGGTGGTGGTTCCTGTTTGAAACCATAACTCCTCTCAGTCCACCCTGCTTCCGGTGGGGCCGTTTGGCCTGTCCACTGTGTCTAAACACACAGGGTTATCCCTGCAACGAAACATTAGCTGATGGTACATCCTTGGGAATGTCAAGAGGTCGTCCTAGGTCCCCCAGCTCCTAAGGACGTGGGGATGATGAGAACCCCCTGTGTGGGGTATAAATGAGACCCCTTCCTCTGTGGCGGAAGGGGGGCATGTCCAGATGTTTCCCCGTTTTTACACAAGCAGCCAGCTAGTTCAGTGCCAGTCTTTCTGCCACGACCGCTCTACCCAGTCTCCTGACAGAACCGCTGGAGCCGTTTACCCTGTGCTGTCACCTTAATGACTCGTCTCGCCTGGGGCCTTGGCACATCTGTGCCTCCCTCCCCCTTTATCTCTGTCTCTTTTCTCCACCGCCCGCTCTCTCTCCTTTTCCACCATTCTCTAACGGTACTTGGTCTGACATTTTCTCTCCCACACAGGTGTCAGTGTACCTGAGAGTCACCCTGTTGGCGAGCGTGGGCAACGTGGCTGACGGCAATCTGCCATTTCTTCGTCCCACGAGGTGACGCGTGTTTTCGACCGGCCACCAAGCCATGTGACCTCAGTGCGACCCAGTCGTTCGCTCCACCTAAAGTGGTAATGGGAGAACGCGTGCATCAGGGACCATCGATCACTTGGGACACGAATAGGCCTTTCCAGGATGTCTACTTATCAACTCAGCCAGTACATACAGCATATGATATTAAGAATTGAAAACTTTGGTCTGGGGCATGTGAGTGGTTTATCTTGGAATATTGGGCTTACCCATAGTGCATAAGATTGGATTCACATTAGCAGTACCTGTCTAACTTAAGATGGTCTCACGTATACATGGTAGGAAACACACACACAGTTTTTTTTTGAGAACGCACATGTACACACACACACATACACCCAAACAAAAACCAAGTTCAGCCTGGTTTTGGAGGACTAAAACCTACACACACACACACACAAACAAACAGCGTTTGGTCATGTTTTGAAGGACAAATACACACACACACACACCTGTCATTTGTGTTTTGAAGGACACACACAGTACAGTCTTGTTTTGGAGGACACTTACACGCACACACACGCACAGAGATCAGCGTTGTTTTGGAACGCATTAAACCCACTGCAGCTCTACCTAGTGTGTCTGACAGGATAAGGAACAGTGCAGAAATCTGCCCCTGCAGGGATCCATTCAGACTCTCATTGGGAGAAAGCCTCTCTTGTTGGTGCCCTTGTTATGGCTCCGGGGGGAAGCGCTAATTAGAGCCGCAAGAACGAATGGAGACTGAGTCGATTATACCTGTGGACTTCTAGCCTTAAAATACCTGGCATTTCTGCCAACTCCCCCACATATGTCGCCCGCCCTTCTTTGCTCACTCACTCATGATCCGCCGATGGAAAGAAATGAAGGCAAGGGAAAGACAGAAAGGAAGAACAGAAAGTGTCAGCCTTTTGAAAGGCTTTATGAAAATGATCATCCAATTAGCAACTGTGATCAAATCAGGCATGAACCCTGTCTGGAAGCCTGGGCAATTTTCTTTCCCTCTCTGGCTACCGTGCGAGTGGCTGTGTAATTTAACAGGGCACAAATGAACTCATGAGAGGAAATTCTGTTAGTTTTCACATCATCGGTAATTATACTAATACATTGGAAATGCCTGGAACAAAATGCATGAGCCTCCTAGGCACGTCATTAACACTGTCATTTTCAGCAGAGTACGTATCAAACCTATTTTCTCTACGGTTACTCTGCTCTAAAAACCCCCTCAATGGAAAAAGTCACAACCCAAAGGGGGAAGAAAACCAAGAAATCATATTACCGTTTGCCCTTATATCCGTCAAAAAAATGTGTAACGTCATTGACTTTGTTGTCGGCTGACCCGATAATGTTACGACTCGAGAAAATGGAGAGTGCCCAAACTAAAATAGAGAGAGAGTAGACTGGAGAATATCGCGAGCGGTCTCACTACGGCCTGCGAAAACAAAACCTAGACAGATCTGACGGTATTTATGACTGTTAATTTAACTGCTGGATAGAGTCCTTTGTTGGAACATGAGTTAGTTCCAGCATTTAACCCAACAGCGCTAATGTATGTTCCCTGGCATAGGACACTCCATCAACCTCTCTTTGGGGAGAGCCAGTGAGCTCATTAGCCAGGATTTAATGAAATGCAAGACTTCTTAATTTCATAGATCACCGAAACTAAAATCAGGTGTAAATCTCTGGCTGGTCTGTGACTCCATAAATCGTGCTGAAAATAGGAGGAATGGGGCATTTAAGTCTTTAAGGGCATTTTTTGCATGACTTCTGGATGGAGACAATTCTGAACGATAGAGGAGAGTTCTTGCTTTAAGAGCTGTGGGACAGATTCCAACTCGCACTGCATCAATACATGCACGCTAGGACAGCCAACCGGACCGCCCTAGGCCACAGTGCTGTAATTGAAAAAAATATTGGAATTAATTATCAATACAAGGTGTTGCATTTGAAGTTCATCTTATTGTCGTTACAATACGGTAGAACCGCAATTGCAGCATAAACTAATTGTTTATAACAGTGAACAATAAACTAGGAGTGGGGCTGTGTGTGTTCGAGGTGGGGAGCTCAGAATGCCAAATTAAAACGTATCCTCAATCTGGAGAAATCTGCAATGAAGTCAACGTGCCCATGCTTCTTAAATATCCCCTTGACTAATATTCTAAAAACTCCCACAATCGCGTTAGCCTCGAGCAAAACAGTCAGATTTGGTGAAGGCTTGTTATTGTATACGAGCAGAGAGAGAATGGTGAGAAAGTAGGAGGGATTTGTCTTGGAGAATGTAAAGCGCATTTCCTTACTGGTGGTGACTGATGGAATAGGAAACCAGTCTGTAGCCGACCGCTCAACGCAGAACATTAGCACTGTAAATGTAAATAAAATGACTCAGATTCTTTTACAATAAGTTCATTTGCTTGATCAGTACGATGCCCGCACTTCCACATGACATATTCTTTTGCACAATATTACAGGGAGAATTAACAGAAGAAAAAAACCATCCAGAATATTTCTCGTATCCCTGTCACTGCAACACTGGCAAACCCTGAAACACACACATAGATCCGCATACGCTCTCACATGTATTTATGCGCGCGTCGTGAACACAGTGAATCACAATCATAAATCAGTTATGAGGAATCTCTGTCTTTGTATTAATAATATTTTGCCCATATCAATTAACGTCCAAGGAAGAGTTCAATTGGATTTGAGTTCTATCTTTCGTGGGACGACACAACGGTTTTTGGTTGACATGATCAAATTGTGAAAGATTCCCTGTGATTTTGCCACACAGCGGTTTCTCCGATCTTTATTTATTCAAGACATTTGTTAAAAAGAGGTTTGTGTCTGTCCCCGCAATCAATGTCCTGTCAGACACGTGCTTCTGTCAACAAGGCTCCTTCGTTTCCTTTCTCCTTCCCTCTACCTCTATTTCCCCTTTTCTCTCTCTCTTACTCTCTTTATTTCTATGCTCATGTCTTTCTATCACTCTGTCTGTCTATTGCAGTAAATACGGGGGTGGGGGGGGGGCGTACATGTAACACCTAGGTACATAAAAACCAAGATGGTGGGTTCAAAATAAACTACATCCCTTTTAAATAAGTGTGTATGGGGGGTGGGTGCAGAGAAGTGTTTCCACCTCACGTTGCGTCTACTAGGTTCAGATTTTTGAATTAGCAGGAGAATTAAAGCAGGTCTTATTCCGGGGCTGAGAGCTGGTCTGACAGGTGAGCAGTCATCCCCACCCACCCACACACCGCCCACCCCCTCTCCTGTGCATCACCAGCCTTTAGCTTCCACTCACTTTGCCCTCCCCCAGAATACCCCAAGCATCAACCTGACAGAAAACTATCCACCGCCACCACCGAAAAATAACTTCATGTCCTATTCTGCACATTGCCCACCACATTAGAGAATTCAATGTTTTTTCCTTTTTTTTCTTAGTGTATGACTTTGTCGTGTATTGTTTCTGTGGAGACAAAAAGCATTTTCTATCATTGTCATTGTAAATATCAACGGGGGAGACTGTTTGAATGTACCCCGGACATTTTGGGAAAAAGGCGGCAGAGGGTAGCTGGAAGGATGTCATTATTTAAATAGTCTGATAATGTGTATTATCAAATAATTACATGTAGATGAGATGGAGCTGTTACTTGCCTGCTCAAAAAACAAAATGTCTAGTGCTTGACTGATCATACTTGTCAATTATCATCCCCTTAATGTTCATTCATACAATTATTCACACCATAAGGATACCTGACTCGTTAAAACCTAGCAGTCCTCTGTGTAATCTATTAAATTTAAAATAATCCCACCAAAAAAATTCAATGTAAACACCCTAATGTAACCTAAAGTCTTCAGGAGTCGTCGCCGTAGTAGCTTGAGTGGTGTTCCATTTTATCCTTCCCAAGGAGTGTTGAGCATTCTTCCACTCCAGCTGCTTAATAAGGCTGTCTGGCCTGCGAGGCAAGCTCCTCACGGCCTCCAGCCCTGTTATCAGAAACATTAGGTTGAATATTAATAGCCTGGCCCGAGACGAATACCATTAAGCTTGGCTGCCCATTTCTCTCTGTCCTTCCTTCCCTGCCACTGTACCAGAATTAATGAATCATGGGTAACGCAGGGATGAAAAGATGGGAGATGATGAGAGATTTGGATAGTGGTTATTTTTCAAAGGATAAAGATAAATAAGTGGAAAATGTTTAAATTAAAGGGGGATTTGACTTATGTTCACGTGTAAATTATGAATAAAGACTTCTCTTCTTTCTGTTCACAGTTCATTCTTCTCTTTTTGGAATTCATTCCAACTTTGCTGGTCCTTTGAGTTTTACCAGTCTGTAAAAAATAGGCTATAATTATAAAAAATTGTGTGTGACATAATCTTATACACTTCGGATAGCACAGAGGTTGAGGTGTGGCCATTAGAGACCAGGGGATAGCGTGTGCAGCTCCCAGGAAAAGTGAGCCGCTAACGGATATCATTTGCGTCGAACAGCCAGAGGAGAGCTTTTGATATGCAAAAGAGCTGACCCCCGGACCGCTTCTTTAATTGGGTTTTTAATTTTCCAGGCCATCTGACAATATCAAACATGATCCCCCGGCTTGGCCACATTGATTGGAGCCGCCGTGACAAGACAGTAGCCTTGTGGAGTCGCTATCGCTGCCGTTCGCCGCTTTTCGGAGTGCTCTGAGGAAAAAGAAGAACAAGAGAACGAGAGAGAAAAGAGAGGGAGAGAAATTATAGAGGGAGACGAGAGGATATTCAATGGGTTAGGATGGAAATGTGTCTTAATAATCCCCTGGGCTGGCTGGGGCATTGTGACTGGCTGTGTGTGGGAGAAAGCACAGAGAGTGCCCAGACTGGTGATGGGAGTACTACACTCAGAGTAGGAAGGGTAGAGAAGTACGGGCTGTTGAAATCAAGGCTGTCACTGGTGAATAACAGCAAACCACACAAGACCATGCCGGGCACAGCCACACACAGAGATGTGCATTCAGACACCTCGATGAAAGCAGTGGAGGCTAACGTGCCACAATGAGAAAGGAACAGTGGCAAACGATGCGTAAGCATCATTAGCATTGCTTAACTCAACTTGCATTACAATGGGTTTTGCTGCATTTCACCCCGCTCATTTTGCAAAAAAGCAATAATTCATCTGCTGAGATCAGATCTTAATATCTGAGAGTGAAGCATAGCTTTAGTTAAGAGGATGTTAAGACACCAATGGACACATTATCACTCGTTGAGCAAGCATGTTTACAGTCATGAACATAATGTAATTTATTAATAATTAAAATAATAAATGATATTCCTCTGTCTGGAGAACATACTGACGTATTTCAAGATTAGACGGATCCAGCACACACAGTGATTGTATGAGTTTGGAATGAGATGAGGTTGTCAAATCTCAACTACCCATCAGCACTGCCACAATTATCACCTGCAGAAGTCCATCTGGATCCTTTTCTTACCAGCTATCATCACGCAGAAAGAAAGGCCGCTCAAAAAGCCTAGTGTTTTTTGGACAAGGGTTCCTTACTGGTGGCTGTTTGTTCAATCTGCAAGACCACACAAAGAGTTTCAACCCTCTAATCTCTTAGCCAAACAAGACACCAATTACCCCGGCAGATAACGAGGGAAGCCTTCCATCCGTAGTGACAGACAGAGCTAGCAGGCTGAAGAGCGTCGCTGTCTGTTAGAGGCAGACTGTCCCTTGTTTGGGGAGTTAGAGGAAAGAGAAAGAGCTTCACCTGCCAGCTTGAGTACACAGAGGACAACATGGACACTTACTGAGTTGGTTACAAATGGATGGGGTTATCTTAGAGTTCACTAAAAGGCTTCAGGGGTCCTTAAATGTGTCAAAAGGAAACAGAAAGCATCAAGACATTTGTTTTGGTGACACTTTATTTAGAGCCTTAAAAATCTGCAGGTGCTCAAAGACCATTTAATGTAACATTTCAACAAATTATTTTGCCCAAACTTTATCATCACATAAGCCTTATCTTAACCATTACCCTAACTCTAACTTAACCATAACTTTAAAACAGCTAGTTTGTTGAGAGAGTTGTTTTAGTGCTCAAATACACAAGTCCAGGACTCAATTCAAACAACATTTTTGGGGAAACTAGCAAGTTTTTATCTAGCTTTTATCTTACCAAACAAACAGGCAGGTTCCAGCACTGATCATAAACATCACGCAAGCAAATCTTTCATACCAGCAGAGACTTTTTTCCCCCATTAGATTAAGTTTAGAAAAAGACAAACAGTTTAAAAAAACATATTATTCATGTCTCTATACATTATGCATAATATTTATATTTTCATTTAAATTATTTAAAATGTTGTTATTTATTTTCTCCCGTTGTTATTTTTCCCTTTCTAGTTAAGCAAAAAGGTAGGCTAGAAAATAAACTTTGCTAGTGGCAATGTAGCAAGAAATGCTATTCTCACATGGGGAATGGAATAGTTCCTGCACCAAATCCTCATTTTTAACTTGCACAATAACAGTTCTGATCAATGAGCTTACGTAAAATCAATGTTTTATTTTCGTTGTACCTGACCCAATACAGGGCTCTACTGTAGCAAACCGGTAACACCCTTTGTTAATAGTAAATTTTTTGGTGGTAAAAAGTTGACCCCAGAAGTGCCTCTCCCCTAAGTGCCTCTCGCTTTGCTAAATTAAGGCATGTCCCTTACCTTTCAAAGGATATAGCGCAACCTTATTTTCTTCCAACAGAGACTCGTGACTCGACTCACGATTCCACAGTAGAGATGGACTCAACTTGAATTTATCAATAGGGAGTCTCTATTCGACTCATGATTTCACAGTAGACTTGGGCTCAACTTCAGTTGAAGTCTATATTCAACATATGATTCAAAAATGGACTTGGACTTAACTTGGACTTAACCCACAAGGACTTATGAAAAGGTTACGTGAGTCTTTTGTATGTTTTTAAAAGTATGATCATAAAAACAATATTTACGATGGGGACTCTTAAAATAAAGTTCAACCTTAGTTTTGAAATGTGTTTATGATATTCGCGTACAGGCAATTGGTAAATATTTTGTGAATATTGTTTAAGCATGCTTAATTGCTTAGTTAACGAAGATAAAACAACAGTTTAAATGTTTGTGAAACAAATGACCAGTCATTATTGTGAGACTAGTCAGGTTAATGACACACACCCGACCCTGTTCTTTACAAACACTAACTTACATGTGAGATTTAGAGTTGTAGATTTAAAGTATTAGACCACAGATTCTTCAAAATTCAAGCCATAAGAAACGACAACTTCTCATCTGCTTCTTTAGGCTAATTTTGCTTTTTAAGCTAAATTGCACACTTATGAGTCTATAATAAAAGCAATGGATAGTACTACAAGGTACTGTGAAATACATGCATCCATTTTCAGTTTTAATACAGACCAACACACACGTGCTCATGCACACACACACTCACTCAGAAATCTCATTAGAGCCAACGTTAATTGTGGCAGACAAATCCTAATGGTATAGGCAACAAAGCAGCGGCTTGTATGAAAAATGTGAATCCACAAAGTAATTATTACATCCAATATTAATTTAATTATAATTATTTTGTGTGATATAGTAATTTAGAAGGGTTTGTCTAATCACACAGACTCTCGAAATAAATTAGGAGCTACAGTCGCACAGGGGAGTTGGAGATTTCTCCGGGAGTGGGTGTGTGGGGGTGTGTGGGAGGCATTGTAGTGGTGTATATTTCTGGGATGTTCACGTTTAAATTAAAAAAGATTCAACAGCAAGGAGGGACAACCAGGGACCACTGGTGTCAGAAAACTACATCCTTGTCTTTCCTCTGGGTCATGCTACTGAAATGCACAGGGCCAATGAGGAAACAAGGGGCTCTATCGCTGTCACTACGTGGCCCGGCTCCTAGAAATGAATATTAATCGCCTCTCTCGGGCCTGTGTTTTGCCACATCCGCTCTCATGGGTAAAATGTAATTGCAATGTTTTCTGCATAAGAAGCAGACAGAGAGTTAAAAGCGATTGTGGCTGTGCTGTTACAGAACACCAACAAGGGAGCTTTTGTTTTAATCTTTTAATTCCAAACTTGGTTCTTTTATTTCCAGTTCCGCCCTGGAATACAACAAGCAATATTGATTGGCAGAACCTTTGCATTGTTCTTTTTTTTTTCTTCCATATAAAATGCTGTTATTGTCTTTTAACTGTAATTGTTCTGGAAGGTTGTCAGATTAGTTGTTTTGCTACTGTACTGCAGTGGCAAGCTCCTCTGTGGATTCAGATCATGCAGAATACACAGAGTATAAATGGGCAGTTTTAATTCAAACATAATTTACCAGCGGCTACTCAGAGGTTGTATTTATCCATGTACAAATTGGCTGCATGTATGTTAACAGTCTTTTCTCAGCTCTACTCCTAATATATATTTTTATCACACTTTTTAATAAAGCGTAACATCTCGACTCTGGAAACGAAGCTGAACATCTGCGGCAGATGGACATCTGTTCTCTAGCGTTGGTCAAGGTGAAAATGAACCCCTGGACACGTCAAGGAACGAGATATCCGACCTGCAATTACACTGGAAAACCTGTATGTGTGTGCACACGTGAGCGTAGGAACTTGAAAAAAATTGACAAAAGGTGGAACTGCAAAAAAAAGAATTGGAGGAAAACGGGTTCGATGGTCACTTTGAACCCTGGTCAGAACAGTTACTGAATGACTAAGGCTTCCACCTCAGGATGTAGCTTCCTGGAGTCAAAAGTGCACCAGTATTTATATAATAACAGTGTTTCATTCCAGCCGCAGCATCTCGTGCCTTAGTAATAGGGGGTCTCACAGTGCTGCATTCCTAATGTTCTAATGTTGTGCAAGCCGGCTATGGGAATGAGTGGACATGTATTAAGACCCCCCCCCACCAAAGACACACAACACCAGACCCTCAAGACACAAGGTGAACATTCCTTTCACGAAGGATTTAGAAAAGTGCATCATTTGTACGTTGCACTTTTAATGTCGTCCTTCAGTTTAACAAAAAAAATGTTTGAAAGTATATGCGTCTACTCATCTGTATTCTGTGAGCTTCCAGAAAAATCCAGAACTTATTAGGTGGATCACAACAGGGTGGCACGATAAATATGAAACGGAGAAGGAATTCAAAGGTTCAAGAGGAGCTAGGGGGGACAATGTGCAATCAGACCTCACTGCAAAGAAACTATAGAGAATGAATGAAGATATTAAAGGAGATAATTTTTTTATCTCTGAAGGTTAGCGATTTGACGGGTGTACAGTCACTCCAGGTATATAGTTGCTGTCTTGAAGCTAGAAGTGCTACAAAAGATGACCACATGTACAAAAACAGACTAGTGGTTGTACAGTGTCCACAAACTAGAGTATGATATTTTCTACCAACAAACATATGCTTGAACAGTGTCAATCTTCAAAGGACAATATTCTCCATTACAGTCCATACTCACATCCTGGGTTACGTGTCTTCGGTTTGTCTCCCAGGCTTCATCATTGTCTACCTATACTGAATGTTAAGTAGGGGAAATCACTGGTAGAACACATGGCCTGATAAAGTAGCTCAAACTGTTCCTGCCATTAAAAAGAAACCCACACAACTGTGGGAAGGTACCTTACTTTTATGTCATCCTGTGTACCAGGAAATGTTGAAGGGATCAAC
The DNA here is from genome assembly GCA_016801125.1 of Novumbra hubbsi. Taxonomy (NCBI): domain Eukaryota; kingdom Metazoa; phylum Chordata; class Actinopteri; order Esociformes; family Umbridae; genus Novumbra; species Novumbra hubbsi. Next base: position 9,719 of record JACXGK010000118.1, on the reverse strand, counting down.
AATAGTTCAGATGTTACATGTGGTTAACAAAAATCACGTGCCGTTCGGCTGATCTTTCTCGAAGGAAACGTCCCGTGGCGTAATTGCACTAACAAAAGGCCTGCAGTGAGTTATTGTCACTGCAACTCAATGGGGTCAGTGGAGGGAGTAGCTGTCTTATAAAGAGTATAGTGATGAAATGGTGGATACAGTGCAGTATATATGTTTGGACAGTGACACAGGTTTTGTTGTTTTGGCTCTATACTCAAGCACTTTGGTTTTTATCCATATCGGATTAACCCTCTAGAAATGACATCATATTTTGTACATTGTCGCACCATCTAAAAGTATTAAAACTATTTAGACAATTTGCATCACAGCTGTCTCTTATTAGGCAGTGGTGTTTGCACTATTAGTTCATGCACAAGAGAGATTTCAATCTCCAACCTTGATTTTAGGCATTATATTTGCATTTGAAGTCAGGTGCAAGACAATGTCCAAAGACATGCAAATGTAAGTCAAGCTGGCCATTATGATACGAAATAATTGATCTCAGATTTAGCCACATTTTCAAAAATCTACACTGGTTAGCTCAGTAATGGCAATAGACTTGGTAGTCCATGGAATAGCTCCATAGAGGATGACAAGAGATTGCTGACCATTATAACAAAACAACTTAGAACTGTGACAGATCAAGGACATTCTCTATGCAGTAGGTATGGATGAGTCAGCCACTACCACCGACAGGAATTTAAAAACTACAGAGGCTGCAAGATTTCAAAACACTGAAGTTAGCCTCGACAAAGAGGACGGCCTAAACAATAAAAATTAAACTGGTATTTTGGGCAAAATTAACGTGTACCAGAGTGATTGCAAGAGAAAAGTGTGCCGAAACAAAATTAACTGACTTATCTGCAAAATGTGTCTGTTATGTTTTGGGCAAGTATGCTTGCCACTGAAACCTGCTCACTTTTCTTCATTAATAACAGGTGGATTTTAAAGTGTACAGAAACATGTTTTCTGCTCAGATAACCCTTTACTGTGCACAACAGTGTACATGCATTGGGTTGGCATTAGGTTCCGCTCGTTTGGGGTAACTCACTGTCATAACATGATCGTATATAAGATACTACCAACAATAACATAATTTGGTATTTTTAGAAATCCCCGTCGGCAATTAGCAAGAAATGCAGTATGGATTCCCCGACAGGAACCAGAGGTGGAAGTAAAGGTAGTGGGTTGATTTGCACCCACATGCTAGTACCTGATGATTAAATATTGTGATTATTGATATTGTGATTAGAACGATTTGGTGTCAGCCATCTACCACTCGAGAGTCCTGGCTAAACTGGCAAAACTAATAATGCCTCAAAACACAGTGGACAGAACTTTACTCCACCTTTAACAGGAGAGTGACACCAAACATAATGCTAAAGCAGGCAATGAGCGTTTCAGGGACAGAAAACGTTATCAGGACAGGCCAAGTCAATTTTCCAACCTGAATCCAAAAAACAGAAAGCAGAAATGAACCAAAGCAAAGCGGAAGAGCAGTGCAGGACTGGCAGAGCATCACCAGAGAAGGTACCCAGCGTCTGGTGATGTCTAGGCATCATAGACTTCAGGCAATAATTGAACGCAATGGATGTGCAACCAAGTATTAAATATAACTTTTTTTAAGATTATGTAAATGTATCCATTAATTTTTATCTCCTAAAATGGAGGCTGGAGTACAGAGCCAAATCAACAAACCTTTTGTCACTTTAGTATTTATGGACTGCCCGTAAAATACAAATAACCTGAAAACAAACTGTATTTTAAATTGTTTATTAAATTATCTGCAGTCTACAGAGACAATATTTCACAAACACAAATTAATGTACAAGGACATTCATTTAAGCTCAAATGTAATGTCTCAAACCTTATGTAAGTAAAAGAAAGGCCCTGCCATTTAGCATAATGATTACAAATATGTATGAGTGTTTAATGTACTTGCAATGCTGTCACTTTGGGGGGCTCCCGTTATGAGGAAGATGGCTGTTCTGGGTCACTGGTGAAGATGGGGAGAGCTTAGTCGATTAGCCAACTCTGCCATTGCTGTGTCTTTAACTAGACCCGGCTGTGCCACACTGAGCCTTTTTGTTGTGCTATTATTTCGCTCAATGATTGAGATAATAACCCAGGCTTTCTGTGTCTGTCTGTCTGTCTCCCCTTATTCACCCCATGTTTTGTTAGATGCCTTTCTCCTTTAAAAATCTTCCAGTAACACATCAGTGCAAGCTGTATTATTTGCATGTAGCTTTTCAAGAAAGTGCCTTTAAAATTTGATTGCAGCTCTTTTCAATAACAGTATTGTCAGTTAACGTACATCACTGATGCAGCTTAGTTTCCAGGGTTAAAATGGGCAAGGCTTTAAGAAATTTTGTGGACATTATTGAAGAGAAATTTGAATAGATTAATTGTTCTCCATCCTAATTATTCTCCATTTCTACCAGATTTGAAAGTATTCTCATCACAAATTGTCCCTAACCACAGGGTATACGGTGAGTGTCTGAACTCTGTTCATACATGACTGGTATTTTGGTAGTTTGCAGCATCTCTGGTAAAAAGTATTAACCCAACTTGAGCTTTTGTGTTACGTTGTGAAATCAAAACAGATTTAATAAAACGTTTTTGCCAGTGATAACATAAAAAAAATAATAATGTCAAAATAAAATCAGAATTTTTGTTGTTTACAAATATAAAAGAGAAAGAAATCAATAGCCTAATGTATTGCAAAAATAAAGTATTACTTTATAGTATAGTGACTATAGTATTCACCCCCTTTTCTTTAATACTCCTGAATGATTCATTATTCATTTACAGTGTTTCTTTTTCAAGTTAAATACATCTGTCTCTGGGAGGTTCCACAGTTGGAACAATTCCTAACAAAAACTAAATATGAAGAGGAAGGAACATTTAAATGAAACCTGGGATAAGGTTCTTCAAAAGCATGAATCAGGGGTGGAATCTAAAAACCTTTCCAAGACACTGAACATCTCCTGGAACACAATAAAGTGCATTATTAGGAAATGTAGAGGATATGGCGAATCGGTGTGAATAGGTTTAGAACAAGTCATCCTCAGAAACATGGTATGCAAACAAAAGGATACAATTCAAGAAGGCCACCATGAGCTTTTTGGACTTAATAGTAGGCCTTACCCTAGACAAGCCCGACAGTGCATATCACCCTGACACACCCTCTCTGCCTGTACATTTTGTGAAGAAACCACCGGCAGAAGTATGGATGAGACCTGGCACATTAGACACAAAAATACAGCCAAAGTCACCTTGGAGTGGCTTGGAAACTTCCATATCAAGCATAGTTAACAGAGCCTCTGTGGTAAAACTCATGAATTAGTTTCAAATGGCCCATTTTTTATTATTTGTTTTTGTAATTCATTTTAAACCATTTATCGATTTTATTTTTCATTTCGTCATGGTGGAATTTGTTTTGTCCAAATTCCATATTGTAACACAATCAAATTTACCACATCCCAAATTTGTGAATGGATTTGAGAGCCAATGTTATCTTGTTGCTCTACATTAAACTGGTCTTGTAAATCAGATATCACCTTTGAATGTTTGTCCTCAACAAAATTGGCCTAAGACCTTCACTAGTTTGTAAGAAACGTTACATAAAAATGTCTTATGTCCTCCATTATCACAGCAGAGGTGCAGAGATACTGTGACTCGACTGATATCCATGCAGTGTCTGAGTCACAATAAGGTTGTTGAATGCTGGGCCAGTCTTCTTCTCTGGCTCTGGTGGCTTGGCACAATATCTAGAGTAGAGTAGACAGTCTACCCAGGGACAAAGTAAATCCTATCAGCTCCCCACGATGCCTAAGCTGACCCAGACCACACACGCACACAGATACACATGGACAGATACACATTGCCCCCCCCGTAGGATGCACACAGTCCCTGAAGACTTCCCATAAGGTGTCTTTCCTCAGTTCAAACATACTGTAGATGTGTAAGAATCTGGTTGGTAAGAATCTGGTTGGTGGAGGGCGGATGGTGAAGGGGGTAGGACGTTGTGAGGTCAAAAGGCAAACAAAGAAGCCCACTCTCCTGCACTTGCTTTGTGTTGAAAACCCAATCAGACATTCCCTGAGTAGATAGCCAAACCCTTGAAGGTGTCTGTTTGCATTGCTAATGTGAGCCGGTCCATGAAAAAGTAATCTGTCATTGGTTCTGTTTCTCTTTTTTCTTCACCTTTCAGATCCACCATCCATCATTTAGAGATTTGGTAATATAATTTGACTACAGATAACCGCGTGGTCTCTGCTGTAAACCCTGCTAATGCTGAGATAATGACATTAGAAAACAGATCTTACTCTTATAATTAAATTGCTCAACTACATGGCACTGGCCACTGAACCTAGAGTGGATGAACAGAGCACAAGGTATGGACATTTAAATGAAAGGCTCTTTAGGTGTAGGGGTGGTCTGTTTGGGCCAAACCCTTCCACTTCCCCCATGATGCTTAATCACCATTAGCTTGTATAAAACCAAATAAGGAGATTTGGGAGGATAAACGTAAGGGGAACTTGTTACCAGGCAACACATTGGCAGTCTGGTGGAGTAGGCAAGCATATATTACAATTAGGCAGAGCCCTATCTAAGTGGAATTATTCTGTTCTTTATTTGATTCATTTAAGTGCACAAATCATTACATTGATTGGAATTGGAATCATTACAAAATTTATATTTATTAGACTCAGTAGGTAGCTTTGCATCTACGTAATTATCTGGTCATGTCTGTGCTGGCATACATGAGTGTTAATATACACCGGGGTCATGTTGGAGTCAGCTGGGGGGTCAGGGGTGATCAGAGGACAGGTGTCTGGGAGGTAGTGAACCCAAAACTGAACATAGATATCATCACAGAGGAACCGGGACCTCTGCGTGACCCCTCCCACAATTAAGGTCCTGCTTACACAAGCGACCGCCCTTATCTCTGCCTCCAGGTCTCCCACAGCTTCCAGACATGACTGGAGCCTGTCAATCAACACGACATGTGACGTCTCACTCAGCCAGGATATGGGATGGGGTAGATGGACAAGGTGGGATACGTGACAAATCACTTCTCCTGCAGTTTATCTCTCTGCACTGTGGTTGGATAACATATGTGTTTTCTTTGATAGGGTGGTATTCTATTAATGGCGTTTTAAGATCTTGTTAGGACTAACAGTACGCCTACCACAAATGAAGAGGAAAATGTTTTGGACAGAATTGTGTTTAAGAAGTTCTCATGTTGTTGTCTAAAATACAGATAGAGTTAAACAACTCGAAGAGGAAAACATCTGTAAAAAGAAAATAGTTACAAAGTAATGTTTGGTCTCCTCAATATCTCCTCTTTTGAAAGTGACAGCCCCATTGGCTTTCTCTCATCTTCTTCCAGAAGGTTCCTTACAAGGCAGGCTCTAATGACACAAGTTGTAAATTCCATGTAAGCACTACATTCAGATGCCACTAAAAGTGACCCTTTCGACCATAATGGGGCTATATCATTCCCTGTGCCAGGGAGAGGAGCAAAAGAAACAATTTATAACTCTTTGTTCTGCAGTTTAGTGCCTCTCGGCACTGTTTCATTTTCATGGAGAGGGAGACCTTGTAATTGTCACCAACGGTGACTCACGGACAAATAGGCATGTCTCTACCAGTCATTGGCAGGTTCACCTGCTAGATGGGGGTTAGGAGTGCGAGGGTCTTCATTAGATGTCGAGTGTCTTTGAAGGTGACCCAAGGCTAGTTCCGGTTTAAGATGTAATGGCATGGTAATGGGGACTATGTCCAGAGGGCAAAATAGCTCCAACTTGCCTGCTCCTTTCAAATATTCCAACTGTAACCATCAATCATTTACCAATGGCCTCTGAAGGTGTCACTGAAACGTTCTGCAAAATGTTGTCTTTAATAAATTTCAGTGTTTCATTGTTCATATTTCATTTGAAAAAATGTCCATAGGTTAGGGTTAACTCTAGGGTTTGACTGATGTTGTATGTTTTACTTCAGTATGCAAGACGAGTTGAGATCATGCAGGGTAATTTGAAACTGATTCATGAGTTTTCCCAGTAGTAGGGCTCTATGGACCAAACTTGATACAGCAGATACTTACCTATTTCATGACGAGTTAGACTGAGCTTTCCGTTCTAAGCTTTTAAGTTCTCCATTAACTTTTTCAACCTGCAGGTTTTACTGATGTTTTACACATGTGCATTTCTTTTTCTACGCTTCCAAAATTCTTTCCTCACCAAAGCAACTTTAATTCTTCATAAAGCCATCACATTGAGAATTCCCCTCCTGCGCTCATAAAAAGTAATGAAGATTACTCGGTAAGAAAGAAACTGAAGAACTGTGGGCATTAGAGGCCTGTGAAATTATAGCTTCTCCCTTCGATAAGTGCCCGGACTGTTAATCGGCCCCAAAATAAGACTAGACCACGAGCAGAGCATTGTGAAAAAAGTATCTGGAACCATCCGCTCATCTATTAGAAAGACTGGAGATGAGAATAAACTGTAACAGGGAAAAGCTTCTTCTTTATCATCCGTGGTTCCCATGAATGCGTTTCTACGAATTATATTTATTCAATTTCTCAGGGGATGGCAAATGATAATCCGTTAAATGTCTGCACACACCTTCTCTGTTACTCAAGCTTTATTAAAATATGTAGATTAATTTGTGACTGGGTTTGCGTGTGATTAGAGCGGGTGCTTGAGATTCACCTCGTATTTGTAATCTCCTAAATTTAACAGTGAGTGAGAACTTGTCAATTAAACGGAATGAAATCATGGGGGAGTGAGACTCATCTTCATCTTCTCGTTTTATGCTCGAGTGGCTGCAGAGTTATCATTTACAGGGCTTCAAATAATTGGCAGGAAAGTTTTGTTGAGGTCTTCAAATACAGAATGAATTTGTATTCTTCTCTGAGACAGCGACTCAATATGCTCTGGTGAAGTGCACCCAGGCTTTGTCAATTACAGTGTGTGACAGGAAAGAACGATCATGTCATTTGAGATGTGGGTAGGCATTAGGAGGAGACTGCTGTAAAGTAAGATCTGATGGAATTTAACGGTATTTATGTCAGTTTGTTTAAATATGATTGATTTGTACTTTACGTATTTTATTTGTTTAGGCCATCCCTATTAATTAAAGCTTAGATTTGAAATGTTTGGCAGTAAAATGACATAATGTCATGAATAAAAAAAGAAATCAGTGTCCTGAGAGATAATTCTTTTTAAAAAATCCTTCCCTCAGTCATTTGGAAGTCTACACAGAATAAGGGGAATAAGGGTAACATACTGTACATTTTCCGTATACTTACTATTATACGTTTCCGTATACTACTAATTTATTGACACCTTGTTTTATTATAAATCTGTTAGTAACTCCAGATTGTCTTTTATTGTTAATAGATCCCCTGCTTCTTATGTGTCCAGGCAGAGTATCTGCAGGTCCGCCCACCATCTCCTGCTAGACGTGCTTGCCCTCATTGGCATCTGTTGTCCTCTTTTGTACAGAAATTGACAGAGCTAAACAAACCAATAGAACAATGATCTGACAATGAGCTCCCGACATACAGAGACTCTTTGTCATGAAAATACAACAATAACCCGATTTGGGTTAATTCAATTACATCTAATAGGCAGTGATTGAGCCCAAGTTGAAACGCATGGCCCTCACGTTTTGCTTCAGTCCAATTAGCTCTTTTGTTTGGCATTAACTGGGCACAGGGACAGAAGTGTAAAGGGGTCACCCAGGTCCCTAGCACTGGTTTGTATTGTATCTGTCACAAAATATTTATTCCGTGACTCAATGTCAGGGAATCTGCCTAGGTACCTCAGCCTGTAAGCACTACAGATAATTCCTCGGATATAAAACATATACAGTGGGGAGAACGTATTTGATACACTGCTGATTTTGCAGGTTTTCCTACTTACAAAGCATGTAGAGGTCTGTACTTTTTATCATAGGTACACTTCAACTGTGAGAGATGGAATCTAAAACAAAAATCCAGAAAATCACATTGTATGCTTTTTAAGTAATTCATTTGCATTCTATTGCATGACATAAGTATTTGATACATCAGAAAAGCAGAACTTAATATTTGGTACAGAAACCTTTGTTTTGCAATTATCATACGTTTCCTGTAGTTCTTGACCAGGTTTGCACACACTGCAGCAGCGATTTTGGCCCCCTCGTCCATACAGACCTTTTCCAGATCCTTCAGGTTTCGGGACTGTCGCTGGGCAATACGGACTTTCAGCTCCCTCCAAAGATTTTCTATTGGGTTCAGGTCTGGAGACTGGCTAGGCCACTCCAGGACCTTGAGATGCTTCAAGAGCCAATCCTTAGTTGCCCTGGCTGTGTGTTTCAGGTCGTTGTCATGCTGGAAGACCCAGCCACAACCCATCTTCAATGCTCTTACTGGAGGTCCATGGCGGCGTAATGTGTTACAAATGGTTTTATTTCAGAATGTGGTCCCAGCTCTCTTCAGGTCATTGAACAGGTCCTGCTGTGTAGTTCTGGGCTGATCCCTCACCTTCATTGATGCTCCACAAGGTGAGATCTTGCATGCAGCTCCAGACTGAGGGTGATTGACCGTCATCTTGAACTTCTTCCATTTTCTAATAATTGCGCCAACAATTGTTGCCTTCTCACCAAGCTGCTTGCCTATTGTCCTGTAGCCCATCCCAGCCTTGTGCAGGTCTACAATTTTATCCCTGATGTCCATCCTCTCTGGTCTTGGCCATAGTGGAGAGGTTGGAGTCTGTTTGATTGAATGTGTGGACAGGAGTCTTTCTACAGGTAACAGTTAATACAGCTAATGTGTGGAGTACAGGAGGGCTTCTTAAAGTGTCACAGGTGCTGGTGCGCGTGGAACCAAATGCAAACATTTGAACGTAAGCATGAATTTATTATACAATCAATCAAAACGACACGAACTTACACGATAAATCAAAGGTGCTGACACTAGCAGCAAAACAACATAAGACCAACACCGAACGTGACGGGACTTACTGACACAGACGTATCCACAATCCACAATGAGCAACACCCAGTGACAGAAAAACAGGACATATAAACACACACACAAATTAAATAGAGCCAAGCAGTGCGCCTATTATCTGAAGTGATCAAAAGGTGCTTCAAAATAAAAGTGCTCCCAAAAATACCACAACCCACCGGCACCATGCTACCCTGCACGTTACATAAAGACAAACTAACAGGTCTGTGAGAGCCGGAATTCTTACTGGTTGGTAGGTGATCAAATACTTATGCCATGCAATAAAATACTAATTAATTACCTAAAAAGCATACAATGTGATTTTCTGGATTTTTGTTATAGTGTCACGATGTTGTAGTGTGGCGGAACCATATGCAGACATTTTTCAAACAAAAGGTGATTTAATCCAGTAAACAGGTACAAACTAACATGAAACGGTAAACGTAAATGAAAGGATTAACTAACAAAAAGAAGTACACATAACAGGTAGCATATACACTGAACATTGAATTAAATGAAGACAAACCGTGAGCTGTTGAGTTTCAAACACAAACAATAAACCACACCGGGTGTGGCTGTAAAACTAACCTAAGTAGGCTCCCCAATCAGAGTCAACTGATTGCAGCTGCTCTGACTGGGGAGCCCACAACGGCATAGAGATGGCTAGAGGCCTCTCCATGTGCCATGCCCT
>JACXGK010000117.1:115959-159834 GCA_016801125.1 Novumbra hubbsi | reverse complement strand
GCATTCTCCCTGTATCACAGGAGAATGGGGCTAGAGGAGTACGGCATTCTCCCTGTATCACAGGAGAATGGGGCTAGAGGAGTACGGCATTCTCCCTGTATCACAGGAGAATGGGGCTAGAGGAGTACGGCATTCTCCTTGAATCACAGGAGAAATGGGCTAGAGGAGTACGGCATTCTCCTTGTATCACAAGAGAATTGTAAATGTTGAATCTCGGGGGTCACAATGTCTCCAAAACTGCAATTAGAATCTACTTCCATGCCAAGAAGTTATTTCTAAATACCATGTCGGGAGAAAGCCGAGACTCTAATCGATGCTTAAACACCCGTGCCTGGAGTTTGTTAAATGCCATTGGAGCTTGGATTGGAACCGTGTTCGGTCTACAGGAACACCCTCCACATCTGATGCCTTCCATCCATTTATAGATAGCCCATGTAGATTGGTTGGCATCTTTTGGACTTGATTCATTTTGACTTGTGTGTGTTCACGTGGCCTACCTACAAGCATGAGCAATTCCTATCTCATGCCAGTGGTATTTAGAGGCTAAAGGAAAACCCTTTGTGTTCTGGGTGCCCCACGGCATTTCAGTTGTATCGGCATATCAGCGGTCCAGCAAGGTTCTCTCTCCCCTGGCAGTGTTTTGGGGCTTTTTTACGAGCTGACCTGGGTACTTGAGCGTTACTTAAAGTTATGGGGAGGTCATACATGTGTGATTCATGTCACCGCTGTGGTTTAGAACGCTGAGGCTTCAGCTGGAAACGGTGGAGTAGACGGTCTCTGTGTGTTCCTCTGCTTACTCAATGTATTGAGTGCGTGTCTTCGGCAGGAGGGTTTGTGGTGTTTCCTTCAAGTCTGTTTTTACAGAGGTTTGTCTCTTAAGTTGCATGTACGCTGTAAAGCAAAAACACAGTTAGGAATGTGTGCCTATTTATTGAAATGAGTCTGACCCTTGATACACAAAGCGTCCATCACATGGCTAATGCCATCACTACAGTGTAGCATGGTGATCTTAGCATCCAATCCAAAACATATGCATTCATTTGCGCTTCTTTTAAATGCACTTCAAGTGTTTCTCTGCCTATCTGTTATGTTATCACCCAGTTACTGTAGCCACACAATGCTAACAGGATGCTGCAATACCTTACAATGCAAGCACCATCTGAACATCTACCTTCCTGCTCTAAGTTGTTATCTAGGCTACTTTGGTGCTAAAAGTATCGTTGTTTTTATTGCTATAGACAGGAGTCCATTAGCATAGCTTCTTGGGTGGCTGAAGCTGTGTTTCTCTAAATCATTAAGCTAATTATACGATCTAATTAATCAGTATGCTCTGATGCCAAGCGTGAGAAGCAGCCTCGGCTCTTTGTTGGCTGGCGTGACGCAGAAATACTTTTTTTTGCAATCTTGAGTGGGATAGAACATGTAGAGAGGATCAGACGTATCTGTTCGAGGGTAGTCAGATAATACTGTATATTAAAGTGGTGTGGTGGAACGATAAAGTGACAGAGAAAAACACAAAGGACGCAATACCCACTGAGGCTTTTAACAAAGAAATGTGGGAGTGTGAACAAGGTTTTCGCTAGACAAACGCCCCCAAAACTGTAGATAAACCAGAAATGTGTGTATATATTTATATATATATATCTGCAAATGTTTTGGATTGCTTTATGTTAAAGCTAGCAGTTGCATTCGGGAGTTTCAATTAATGGAGAAAGTAATGTTTGTGTGTTCTTCATGTGCTGCCCACTTAAGTTTGGCCACTTTATAATTACATAAAGTTTACTGTTCTAACTTAACCATTACCACATTGTCTACCTTCACTTCACCCGTAGACATTTATATCTTTTAATCCGCAATATGGACGTTCACTTTCATCGTTATCTCCTTTGGACAAACGTTGAGCGCTAACGTGATGCGAGATCACGTGGGTGAGGGAGATGGTGTGTGTTCGCGTTAGTGTTTTTGTGTGTGTGTGTGTGTTTGTGTGTGTGTGTGTGTTGTTGCTGAGAAAGAGCTCTCTCTCCGTTCCTCCGGGGCTCGTCTGTGTTCCTTTCCGTCCCTATTATCTCCCAGCTGTCGATTGCTACTCAGCTCAAGACAAATCAATTAAGGCTCCTCACAGACAGAGAGAGGAAGTGTGAGAAGGAAAGGGGGAGACTGAAAGATAGGGGTGTTATGTGTGTTTATGTTTGGAATGAGAAAAAATAAAGGCCAAACGGTTGCTGCTTAAAAACAAACGAGGTCTGAAATTGATACAAATAGCGGTGGTTATAATCTAAGAGGACTTAAGCATAGGCATTTTGGACCGTCATCTTAATTAACATAAATCACAGTGTTTGACAATTTTGTTTTAAATTGGCATTTGTTTCAAATGCATGTAGTTATTTACCTGCAATGCTGTCATTATTTTTGTCACTCTCCAGTCAGGTGAGAGGAACTATCTGCTGGTAGTATAACCTGGTTGGTGGATGTCACCTAACTTCCTTTCTCATCTTCTTTGACAGAGAAATCCTGGAGGAGTTCCGATTCTTTCCTATCTTCTGGTCTGAAGCAGCGTTCGCCATCAAGTGTTCCAAACAGGTAAGAGCGTACGGATGCAAACGGGATCAACGTGAACTCCTCCTCCCATTCACTGAAGTGTCGCCCCTTCGTCAGTGCGATACACACACCGGTCATTCAGGGGCGACTGACGTGAGGCGCCCACAGCATTGCATCATCGACTGGAACCATCATCGACTGGAGTGCCGTTACACCTAAAAACAAAGGTTTTGCTATGACGAGTACTGCTACGCGTTACTGTGCTGAATGCAAACTAGCGCAGCTAACGTCTAACCCCTTGCGGACATTAAGTATGCTAGCAGCGCCCTCCTCAGGGGAAGCAAGTGTATTGCGGTTTGAGCGGAGTTTCTCTTCTCAATGCGCCCGTGCTCAGTTGATGGAAGAAAAGCTTGTCCACGTGGTCACTGGTGGACAGAGCATGTGACTTTCACATACTGTCTGTGAAGAGCTTAAAGTTCTCACACACACACACACACACACTGTGTTTCTCGGTCACTGAGCCGAGGCTGTTTCTTCCTGTCACTGCCTCAGGGTCCAAAGCCATTCCTCTCCCTTAAGGTTTCTCTTAGCCAGTGAACTGGGAACTCCTCCCTGAGACAGGCGACAACTCCGACCGCCAACTGTACTACTAGACTGCCTGTTCGGCCTGACTGCTACATGCCTGTACAAGACGTTATGTAAGGATACACTGTAAGCTTTCTCATGGAAGTTACCCTAATCTGTTAACGCTCGGTTCGGCAATACATTATGCAGGACCATTGGGCCATGTTTTTTCGAGTCGTCACGATTAAACAATAGTTTAAAGCTCAAAGCTTAATAAATAAATAAAGTCACATGCAAAAATACTGTAATAATGTCCATATGTTTACCAGTGCCTGTATGAATATTATTCGTAAATTAGGATTGAATGGAATGCCAGCAAAACAAATGCAGTTCCTTAATGAAATTAAATCCAACCCTATATCATTGTACATACAGAAACCACAGAGTTGGAAAACAGACAAAATGGGACAATTTTCAACAATTCTATTTGTTTAAGGTTATATCCGAAATACCTAATAGGTATTCATTATTCATTTGTGCCTTTAAAGCAGGGACTGCGACTAATAAACACCTTAATGAAATGTTTCTGTCATGAGTGGCCTTTTTATAACTTGTTGTTTTTTATTACACTCTTATAAAATGTCAACAAGGAACCGTTGACCGTGAGGGGCCTTGTTGAGATCAATAGGCTGTACTATGCTGCCCCTAGAGGATTGTGGGTAGTGTTGTAATTTGTGTGTCTGTTTGACTCCCGGTCTCTTTTCCCCAGGCAGGGGAGTTTGCTGTACTCTGTTGTAAAGGTTCTCTCTGTGTCTATAGAATCTCCTGTGAACTCATCAAATGCTGCAAATGTTTCCAAGCGTGCTTGTTCCAGATCATTCTGTAGCCAGGACTTTTTCCTTTCATTAACACGCTGCATCAGGGACCAGGTTCCTGCTGCGCTGGTTATTCATTTGCAGTGCTCTTGCTGGCCGAAATAGATAATTTATTTTACCTGCGCGTTTAATCGACGGCCTAAAAGGGACATATGCCGTCAGATGCTTTATAGCATATTTCATATACCTCACGGTCTCCGGTGTGAGATGCTTTAGAAGCTACCGTCTCTTTACGAAAAAGTAGAGACAATTGAAAGAAACTGCTGTTAGGGGTTAGGAAATCTTAAAGGTGCCGTGGACTAAGATGATTTCAGGTACTAAGTAAGGTACATGATTGGTTGAGCATGTTGAAAGGCGTGTTTCATTTATTGGCACCCCCAGGAATCATTATTGACCAATCCAGTTCCCCTTGATGCTCTTTATCAAGTTCATCTGAGTTATTGAGTGGTCTTGAGTGGTTGTCCATTACTTATTGGATGTCCATCACTTCAATTAAATTTTTTTAATCTGTCTATTATACTCCATGTGCATAAACGCCATTAGAAATTCATCATCATTCATCACAATTGCCTAGAATCTACTCTCCATCTAGACATTCTAATACTGTTATGCTTACAAAAAAAGTTTAACTTACCAAACAGTCCTACAAGATTCATATGCATACCGGTAGGTTATTACCATTGAGGAATGTCAATTCTTATTAAACTCAGTGCTCGGGCTCTGACTTTGGCGGTTGGTATATTATGTGGCCAGTTTAAATAAATCTCCAGAGAAAATGTGAACGTCTTTCAATAGGTGAGTGTGAACCGCAGAAATAGCAACCCAACCGGGCTGTGCTGTGGGGGGGGGGGGGGGTTGTCAGGCAGTATCTAGGTCAGCGACGTCCAGGTGGTCTCTGGACGGGGACAGCTTGGAACGGACAGCCCAGGTAGTCCTGAGGCATGGTCATAGCGCTCTGCTCCTCCCGGAGTGGGAGAGAGAGTTAGAGCCCCAGGAGGTCAGGCTGTTCCTAGCCCACGGCGCATCGACCATCACCCCATAGCTGCCGAGGTCCAGAAATGGGGGGGGGGGGGGTGGTGCACAGATTGGCCCCCGTACGCAGATCCCCTCTGGGGGACAACCGCCAAAGAAGTAGCCCCATACGCGCATTACCGAGCACAGCCATGGACCGGAGTCGTAACGCGCCGGGGTTTTCTCTAGCCCCGCACGCCCCGGAGAACGCACCGTTCCGTTACCCCGGTGCCTTCGCGTCGATCTTCACAGCGGGATGAAATACAGAGGAGGCCGGTCCTAAAAGTGAAGGCACGGGTCTTAGATGTGAACGCATTCAGATACAGTTTGGCGCCCTCTAGGGGAATGGAAGGTCTAAATTCACCGTTCCGAACTTGAGTGTTAACCGCCTTCGCACGTTTCTTGAAAGTCAAGACACACACACACACACGCGCTCATGCCACAACATCACAGCGTCAGCCTATTAGGTTCAATGCATTTAGAAACCGATATATTAGGAGCAGCAGAACATGGGGAACCTAATGCTAAGTCGTCAGGGGGGTTGGATGTATCAAACCCTAGATGGAAGTTCACAAACTAGTCGAACCCCATGACCCAATCACCCCACTGTACTGCAGTGTTCCAGATGTGTGTTTCAAGCCTCAGGGAATCACATGGTTGTACCTCGAACGTTAGAATATATCCCAATGCCATTTCATTCACCCATTGTGACGTTGATGGTGCAGATTCTGCCTTCCAGTTAATTTCTTTTCACAAGACCATTTGCATGTATATCCCTTTTTGCTTTTTACATCTCCTGCCGAGAAATTGCGTGTCAGAATGCATTTTATTCAGTTTTACCGGGGTGTAGTATGTTCTATGAATGGTCTTAAACTTTTCACACTTTTCAATGTCACTGCTTTGACTGGAACAGCTGATTTTGCAATATTTAAATGTACCATAAGTGTGCCTGATATTGACCCAGTTTTACAGTAGAGAAGGTGTTACCT
This sequence comes from Novumbra hubbsi, assembly GCA_016801125.1. Lineage (NCBI taxonomy): Eukaryota > Metazoa > Chordata > Actinopteri > Esociformes > Umbridae > Novumbra > Novumbra hubbsi. The sequence goes on along the minus strand of JACXGK010000117.1, from coordinate 153,857 downwards.
GGTTACCACGCAATAAACCGCTTGGCTTCTGTTTGATCAATAGGAACTTTTCAGTGGAAATCTCTAAAGATTTTTCAAGTATCGTTTTAAGATAAGTGTCTCTGTGTATATGTGTCTCTGTGTATAAGTGTCTCTGTGTATATGTGTCTCTGTGTGTATGTGTCTCTGTGTGTAAGTGTCTCTGTGTGTCTGTGTATTCGTGTCTCTGTGTGTATACGTGTCTCTGTGTGTCTCTGTGTGTATACGTGTCTCTGTGTGTATACGTGTCTCTGTGTGTATACGTGTCTCTGTGTGTATACGTGTCTCTGTGTGTATACGTGTCTCTGTGTGTAAGTGTCTCTGTGTGTAAGTGCATGTTTGAGGGAGGGAGAGTGTGATGGTGTATGTGTGTCTGTGCACATTTCAAGGGAGCTTGCCAGCCAACTTAGATGATTTATAGCGCAGCTCCAGGGGACTCTTACTCCTAAGGTCATGTGACCGACTCAACAACATGGAGCCCCATCACACTTCGCCTCCAGCTCCTTGCAATAGGGGTACCGTGCCAGCTTAGTCCTCTGGCCCAAACTGGCAGACTCTGCTTCCCATTGGTCACTGTCTAAGACACACCTTTATATAACGCACTATACTTACTATGTAAACCTGTGCATTCACTCTGCAAGGTACAACATTGTGGTTTGAGTTGACAAAAAATACCTAATACGAAAATAAATACTGTTGGCCAATAGCATTATTACCACAGCATCTTAAAAGGACATGCCCCAAACTAGCATAAACCTTTTCACACGTTTGAAAATTAATTAATTAAAAAGGATTTAATGCCCGACAGGCATGAAAGGTTAATGAAAACAAAGAACGCAATTTGCATGAACATTATATCTAAAATTAACACTTTGACATCTCTTAAAGCAGAAAAACCAAACATGTTTATGGCACGAACAAAGGAATTCTCATTTTAGCAAGTGCTCTGTAGCCTAATCCACCATTTGTTTTCAGCAAATAATTAAGGTGTTTTTAGTTGAAAGGGACTAGTCTCATGGGGTACTTTGCAGGCACCTTGCCAAGTACATTTGCATTCCTCCATGTTGTTTCAAGCTATAGCTGTTAGCTAGCTACTTGTGTTATTAGTATCCAGGGGAAGAAGTCACAGGTCTTTCCTTTATGATGAGATGTAAGGCAGGTGTGATGTCATCCCAGGTCACTCCTTTTTTTGTCTCACTCTTTTCTCTTTTCCCCTGTCCCCTCTTCCTCTTGCTCCTCCTAGGTGGAGGTATTGGGGGGCATTGGTGGTGTTGGCAAGGAGCAAGCTTCGTCATTGGGGCAGAATGTTGGCACCTGTATGAGAGGAACAGAGAAGCCTCAGTTCTGGGTGAGTTCATAGCGTACAGTCACTACATTCCTGGCAGAACAACAACTTCGACCTTCTACCAGTCACCACCAAGAGCAACTATGTTATTGGGACGCGCCCTATAGAGAGAGAGAGAGATCATTTTGGTCACTCGCCAGGCCTGTGTTATTTCTCACTTGGATTGGCATCATAAATGCCATCATAGATGCATGTGACTTAACTCAGTATTTGGTTAAAATGAATTTGCCAACACTATAACCATATAATAGAACATGCCAACCTAAAAGCTTTACGGGATAGTTTGGGATTTTACAGTGTGGTCTACTTTCTCAGTCAGTGTAGGTAAATGTCTATGTCTCTATGAAACAAATGTCAACGTGCTACTGCTTATAAGTTAGCTTCCTTCAATGACAGTTCGCCTGGCCTCGACACTTGGCTTGAGCCAGTGATCTTCTGCTTCTCCACACATATGACCCACTTTCTGACAGCGTCACAACTATTTGGGCTATGAAAGGTACACAAAGCTACCAATTGGATAGCCCCACTGGCAACGACAAAATACCTGTCGATTGAGGCTCACATGCTTAAATCGTGGCCCTGTCAAAAGATTTCCCTACTCGCTACTAGCGTTACTGCATTGCCAAAATGTTTTTGGGAACGGCTAGCATGGTAGCTGTACTTGAAAGCATTCAGTCATTGTGCTAATTTTATTTGCCATCTCCATGCTCCATAATGGCCGCTGATGTAAGCGGTAACTGCTTTTTCCCTTTGAACTATCCCTTTAACTTTTACACTGTACCAGCATATCACGTAATCTGATATATCCTCCCATGCTGAGATCCTGCCTCCTCATTTCCTTGAGATGGAAGCCTTTGAATGCCAATGACTTATTCGTTTTTCATGAATCTGAGATAAATAACCTGATCAGGATCACAAACAGAATATATTTGAAGGTAGTGAACCATGTAGGGAGTAGGGTCTGGAGTGGTGAACGTCTTAGGGAGTAGGGTCTAAAATAGTGAACTTGTAGGGAGTAGGATCTAAAATCAGTGAACTTGTAAGGTCTAAAATAGTGAACTTGTAGGGAGTAGGGTCTAAAATAGTGAACATGTAGGGAGTAGGGTCTAAAATAGTGAACTTGTAGAGAGTAGGGTCTAAAATAGTGAACTTTTAGGGAGTTGCGTCTAAAATAGTGCTTTTGTAAGGAGAGGTTGTTGTTATTCTTTGTAATGGATGCAGAAACACTTTTGAATTGTATAATGACTTAAAATCACAAATCAAACAGTTAGCAATGATTAGCGTCATTGTGCGTTATATATTGCCACCGGCACTTAAAGCGATTCAGCAACTCTGTTAGCTTCAAAATCAGTTTAAGAAATATAAAAAATATTGGGACATCTAGAAAATCCTTTAAATTACATACATTTTATTTGTATTTTGTTTACAGAAGCTGTGGCAAAAAAATGCAACTAAAGTTTTGCTGTCACACCTTGTTGATCAACTGCTTACAGGGTGTGCGATTTTGTGTTGTGGGCGAACTATGCTTTTAAGATGAAACCGGTCCTCACAAAGAGAATGGAGGGACAGGAATGCAGTGAATGTTTTCCGCTCAGCTGGTCTGACGCAGTGACAGGGCTCACAGTTGCCGAATACATCCAGGATGGTATGAATATTTCAGGCGGAAAGCACTGAGGGCTTTTTGCTTCATGAATTATTACAAAGTCCAGTGGCTTTATGTAAGCTTGTGAAAGCTATCTTCCCCTTCGGCTTTACTCCTTCACTCGTCACCAAGCAACGACTAGGGACACGGAGATCCAACCGGCATCTACACAGAAAACCTTTACTCAGGCCGGACAGGGCAGTACGGTCCCTCCTTCCTCATTTAGAGGCTGGTTTAGAGTGATTATCTTCAAACCCATTTGACGACGTCTTACCCTTTGACAGCGTGTACAGTTGGCAGCAAGACATTATTGATACGTGACATGGTTTGCTGAGTATCCATGCCCTAGCAAAATGATGATCTGTGTTTAAAAATAGTTGTGTTATTCACCTCTTCTGACTAAGCGACAGGCACTAGTAGTTGGACATTCATCACGCTCCTCAATTTTGTCTGGGATGTGTGTACCATTTACTCTTACATGCATTAGTATGGTCTGATTATGAGTGAGTGGTTGGGTGTGTGGGCTCCTTGTGAATTGAAGGAGGGCACCGTGATGTGGAAAATATGTTCAGCAAAGGGTGTCCCCTGTGTTGTTAGATCCCTGTGGGTTTTTCAAATGTTGCAGAATAAACATGGCTGACTGTCTGTTAAATGTTTCTTTATTTGTAACAGCGTGTGACATACAAGGTTACTTTATTCTTAATAGCATGTGATATACAAGGTTGCTTAATTCTTAATAGCATGTGATATACAAGGTTACTTTATTCTTTATAGCGTGTGATATACGAAGTTAATTTATTCATACTAGCGTGTGATATATAAGGTTACTTTATTCTTAATAGCGGGTGATATACGAGGTTACTTTATTCTTAATAGCGTGTGATATGTTGTATGTTATTAGCCGTGTGTAAGACTTTAGACCGTAAGGCGCAATTCTCTCAGTCACTTGATGGTTATACACCTGGCCCTCGTCCAGATGATACTAATAGTCCTAAGTCTCTTCTCCTCAAGAAGCTATGGTTTGGTAATTCGCCAGCCAATCGTCTATGGGAGGCCCACAGCTCAGCCCATCTTTAGATTTTTCTGGCATAAACTGTATGTTATTTGAAGCAATGAGGCGTCAAAGTCTGTTAAATGAATCTTATTGCACGAAACATATGCATAAAGGAAGATCTAAATGAGCATCTAAATTGGAAAAAATACATGTATATATGTTTCATTTGGGACAGAGCACAGAGAAATGAAAAGGCAGGAGATTATAAAATAGCATCGTACTCTGTAGTTATGTTTTGAAAGATGCCTTTTGGAACCAATATTCTGAGATGGTATTTAATGGCCTAATGGATAAACATCAATTAGTCCCATGATTCTTTTTAAATGTACTTTTCTTAATCTACTAGCTGAGCCATAACTGATGTATGATGATTGACCTTCTGCTGTTTCAAACAAATTAACTGGTTTTCTTTTAGTTTGGAAAATCTGTTTTTTCTTGTCTTCTTTTTTAAACATTTAATTTCTTACCTCAGTTAGTGCGTGCTCACTAGGGTTTTAGGCTGGGTGTTTGGTAAAAGCACTTTGTGACAACTGCTGATTTAAAAAGGGCTTCATAAATACATTTGATTGATTGATTGAGTTAATAATTTCAAGTCGTTTTTGATGACATGCGGCACGTGACACAGTAAACTATTTGGTAGGAACTGTTTTGACTTGACATTGCCATTTTTACAATCATCATTAAAACAGTGGTGTGGTTAAGAAGGTCTCGTTCCCATTGTAACACTTGAGTACTTATTAGTAGATTGGACACGGTACGAGCACTGTTTAAGGTTAAATTGTTCAGCAAAAAGGCATGAAAGCATGCATGAACACGGAACTTCAGATGACCACAGTTATTTGTCAAGTTTGATTAAAACCTTGAGTGTCCCGGGGCAGATTATCTGGGGTTTTGGCGTTCCATTTTCTGCCTTAATGATATCATGTATAGCTGAATTGTCATTAGATAGCGGACTGTATGGAGGATTTGGTCCTACGGTTTGTCTGGCTTTTGAAATGCAGATGTCTGTTCGTTCCCCTTGGGCTGGCTGCTTGGTTGTCCTATGCTGCATGCCCAACATGCCAAAAGAATGGGACTTGACTGCATTGCAATGGGCCAGCAATGTTTTGGATTGATAGTGTGTTACTACATAGTATTATGACTTTAAGGAATTATAAACAAATAGAAACGTGACAGGGTGAAATGTTCATACAGGGTATCTGATGACACAGTATGAATAATGCATGTGGATTATTATCAAAGTTATTAATTAGATTCATTAGAATCATAGGACGTTTGTGAGTTGGCAGTTTTCGGTTCATTATGAAATTATTTCCCTCTTACCCGAATCAAATGTTTAATCCAAGATAATCAAAGTAAGCCAAGCAAATTGTATATGGGGGAATACTACATTGTTTCAGTTGTATTGTAGGGATTTAACAATAACTGAAACAAAAGCCTGTGCTATCTTTGAAAACAGACCAACCGTTGTACCAAATCGGTTAGGGCTGTTTTTTTCCATTGTTGAATTACAATACTGCCACATGATGGCGCTGTTTCTCATTAAGTAACCATATTGGCTCCAACAAGTGATGTCATTCCTGTAACAGTGGACACATTGAAATCTTCCAAGTTATGAAGTTACATTTCACCATTATGTAGATATGTGTTACTGCACATATCTGCTTTTTTGCCCCGTAGACCCACATAAAAATAAAATAATATCTGTTGCATAAACAACCATTAAAAAATATCAGCAGATAACCTGCAACCTATTTATTAATAGCTTTAATAATAAGCTTTTTTAAGATGGCAGAGCATCTGACTGATCAAAGAGTTGCTAGATTAAATCCCTAAACCAACAAGGTAACATTTGTTCTGTCCTTGAGCAAGACAGTGTTTCTAGTTACCTGGTTAAATACATTACAATATTGACAATTATTATCTTTTGATAGCATGTACATTTTGTCATTTTTCTTGAGGCCCCATTCATTGTCTTTGGATATATTTTGCCCACACCATTTCAGTTATATCAATCACACTTGAGCTATAAATTAATGTATTCATTTAGTAATCAAATACAATTCCAGCAGGTGGCAGTCTAGCAATGTAACATCACTCCTTTTCCTCTGAAAAACACTACTCTTTCCTCGCAGCATCATCTAAATATTAATTTTCCACCGCTCCTCTGCAAGATCGAGTCAGGTCTCTCTCTTTAGACGTCATCTTGCTCTCACCATTTGAGGGAATGAAAAGTGACGGTGAGAATTAACTTTTTATTTACTGCGGTAATGAAGTACAAAGCCTTATTTGTACATGCAAAGGATCTCATGAAAGATGAATGTTCTCCCGCAGGAAGTCCCGCTAAACCTCCCCATCCACCGCCTCACCGCTCTCCCTTGCCGAAGTTGTTTTGGTTTTTGTTTTCTCCTCCACAACCTCCCTCCCTACTCCAGCTCCTCTTGTCTCAAGTCGGATGGCGTCACCCAGGCCATCTGTTTGTTCCCCGGCCCGTGTCGTTGGCAGAAGACCGCGTTAGGAGAGCAGGGGAATCTCTGAACTAGCACGTAGTGACTCCCACACTTTCTCCTCGCACAGCAGCACCGCCAGTGTTTGACAAAAGCCCTCCCAATTCCCCCTTCGTCACTGTGTCCGTCAGGAATGTGTGCACCATTTCAGTCCAGTTTGTTCATTGGCTACAGAAGGCACTTTCTGAAATCCCCCCTCGTATTTATTTACCGTTATGTAGACATTCCAATTCAGTAAAGTTTGTGTAACTGTTTTGAGGAAGCGCCACGCATGACTTATTATTCATGTTTGCTTGCTTAATTTTGTTTACGTTTATTTTTCACCCATCTATTCACCCAGCCTTCCAATCTATACCGTTTCTCTGATCTGATCACGCACATTCTATATGAAAAACCTCCTACTCTCCTCCGAACATCCTACAATTTTCCGAACATCCTACTCTTCTCCGAACATCCTGCTCTTCTCCGAACATCCTACTCTTCTCTGAACATCTCATTCCTCACCAAACGTCCTTGGTCGCTCTGTAATCGTCATACCGTAAGCAAAATAGTCTATAAAACCAATAACATTGTAGTTAGACAGTTGTTATATATTTGCTGTTAAGGCTATCTAGAGTTGTTTCTTTTATTTTCCTTAGCAGATGCTAGAGGGAGTACCTTACCAAACTCTTCTTTAAGTAGTATCCTCTTTTCCTTGTAGTGCCTACAGGACGGATCCTTGTGTTGCCTTTTTCAGCACTGATACCAAAACGGAAAAATGGGCAAAGCTGAATATATTAGGAGACAATTGCACCTTTCCAAAACAATTCCTTTTCAACTTTTTGGGAAAGGAAAGAAATACGTGCAGTGGTCTTCAGTGCCTTTTACACCAATCAGCCATAACATTATGACCACTGACAGGTGAATAACACTGATAATATAGATTGATTAGCCATACCATTATGACCACTGACAGGTGAATAACACTGATAATATACACCGATCAGCCATAACATTATGACCACTGACAGGTGAATAACACTGATAATATACACCGATCAGCCATAACATTATGACCACTGACAGGTGAATAACACTGATAATCTACACCAATCAGCCATAACATTATGACCACTGACAGGTGAAGTGAATAACACTCGTCATCATGGCACCTGTCAGTGGGTGGGAAATATTAGGCAGCAAGTGAGCAGTTTGTCCTCAAAGTTGATGTGTTAGAAACAAGACAAATGGGCAAGAGTAAGGATCTGAGTGACTTTGACAAGGGTCAAATTGTGATGGCTGGACAACTGGGTCAGAGCACTTCCAAACTGCAGCTCTTGTGGGATGTTCCCGGTCTACAGTGGTCAGTACCTATCAAAAGTGGTTGCAGACCAGTCAGGGTGCCGATGATGACACTTGGAGATGCTTTGGGCAATGTTTTGCTGGTTCCTTCCTTTCTTGTGGATGTTACGTTGACACATGCCACATACCTAAGAATTGTTGCAGGCCGTGTACACCCTTTCATGGAAACAATATTCCCTGATGGTTTTTGCCTCTTTCAGCAGGATAATGTGCCCAGCCACAAAGCTCAAGGTGTGGACTTGACCTCCAAATTCCCCAGATCTCAATAGAGTCGAGCATCTGTGGGATTGCCGGACAAACAAGTGCAGTCCATGAATGCCCCACCTGGCAACTTACAGTACTTAAAGGATCTGCTGCTAAGTTCTTGTTGCCAGATGCCACAGCACACCTTCAGAAGTCTAGATGTTATGGCTGGAAGCCTCACATATCGCACCCTTGGGGAGACATTCCTTGGAAGGAAAAGTTTGGGTTATTTTGTTCTTCTTATTCTCACAATTGATTTGAAACATTAATTCATCAGTAAACCATGTTTCCATCATTCATTATTCATTCGACAAAGCTGTCAATCGACCCTGAAAGACATTGTCTCATTGCCTGGGCACTGCCATGGATTCTTGAATTGCCAGACTTTCCAGCAGCCCACAATTCAACTATAGCGTAAGCTACATTATGGTATGGACAGAGACCATCCCTAGTAAAAGCAGAGATAAAATGAATGCTCTTATCTTTTCTGCGATGGAATGTTATTTTTGTCATATAAAGGAGAAGTAATTACATTTTTAGCCAAGGATGAGGCTCTGCTAAGAACCTCGTCTTTCTGGAGAAATAATCAAAACAAAAATGCAATTCCCTCAATCTTCCTTTATAGACACCCAAGAGCTTTAAAAAGGTTGGCGATACTTAAACTGTGAAAAACGAGGGCCGCTATCAACTTGGGGTGTTGTAGATTTGTAGATGTGGGTTTAGGTTAGGTTTCTATTCTGTTAATACAATTCTACTACTGTCCGTAAATTCACAGCAACCTATTTCTGAAGCTACTTCTCCTAGGGTCCTCACGGAACACCGGTGTGCGTGAGGAGAATGTCGTAAGGCAACATCCGTCAAGGTTTCCCCAGTGACACATGTACTGTACTGTAGTAGAACGACATGGTCCCGGGAGAACGCTTATGTCACATGCCCTCATAATGCTGTTTGTCATCGCAGATCCACTCTCCGTGGTCCTTATAGCAACGGAGTATGAAAGATTGGTGGTTGAAAGAAGGACACTGAGCTCAAAGTTTCAGAGTGGCCTACAGTAGCTCTGCAAGAACGCTTACCTCCATGTCCCCCTAATGCTATTTGGAATCTCTCATTCACTTCATGTCCTCATGGTGACGGAGTATGAGAACAAACGAGTCGGGTGATGGTAGACAAGCCCTGAGGCAACCCTCAGCGCTGTGCTGCCACCGTGTCCACACTTGTAAATCACGGCCATTGAGGAAGTATAATGTTGATGATTACGACAGCCCGATCGCCGGGGAGTGGGGGGGGGGGGTTTGAGTTATGGAGTTGGGGAAGATGCCCAAAAACAAGAGAGGACGCGAAATGGAGAAATACTGCCACTGAAATGACACAAGTCTTCCCAGATGGATGCTAATGCCGTGGCTGGCACAGGCACCTCCCATCTAAACCAGGACCATTAGCAACAGAGCTAAGTCGGTTCAAATATTCATAAAATATTCATATCTGATACTTTGGTGTCTTCTTCCCATTGACATTCTATTGGGGGGGGGGGGTTGCGTTCAACTGTTTTCTTTCTGTAAGGTTTGGCACTATAATTTAACTAGGCATTTACATTTCAGTAGCCATTGAACATTGGTTTGTATTTAAAACTATACTGTTAAGTAATATTGTATTGGCGGTACGTATGTGTGTTTGTTTTCGCACGTGGGTGACTGTTTATGTATGGAGCAAGTGTGTGTGTGTGTGTGTGTGTAGTTTGGGAACCTTCAGGGCAGATAATCCATGTCACCTACAGAGGGCCACTGGCCCTTGATCAGCAGTGTATTTTCAGAGATTAGAACCAGGACCTCAGGACCATATCCATGCCTGTCCACTGCGGGTCCCATAGGGAAACTTTTAGAAGGGTTAATTTCACCAGATTCGTTGATGCGGACTTTGAGTTTCTCTGGCTTACCTCATGTGCCCCACCGTTGGGATCATGTCAAAGCCTTGCACAAGGGTCTCATTTCATGAGCAGGGATATTTCAGGGACCAACATGGATCCAGTCATGAGCCTGACATCTTAGTTGTTGCGTAGGTTGAAGGATCGCGTTCGCGTCTATAGAGTCATTTTGCTCTTCTGCTACTAAAGGTATATTTTTACTGTACCGCTTAACGGTTAAAGAGTTTTGAAAGGACATGCAGTCTTCTACCTGGGCAATCCAACTTTTTTTCTTTAATATAGAATAAAATATCATTGGTATTTTGTATGAGGATGTAATGATACACAACACCTCCATAATATTGTATGTAAAATATATCCTAACCTTTTTTTTTTTTTCTCAAAATACTCCTCGGGGGGGAACCCCTCTTTCCGGGGTTTCCATTGCGGCAAGAGGATGCAGAGCCATTGATCGGCAGCCATGATAATATAATCGGCCGCTGAGCCTGACAGGATATTTCAGAGAGGCGGACAGCGGTTGGCTTCCACAGGTCATAAAACCTCACCTTCGCCGCTTGACATTTCCCTCTCCGTTCGGTCCCCTCCAATAAGAATGCGAATAACGATGCCATTTTTGGGCGACGTTTTTATGGTTATTGCTCCATCGCCGCATGCCCCTAAATGTGCTGATGTTACAAAGCTAATGGATTCAGAGGTAACCTACGGCACGGGTCCTGTTCGGCCGCCCTCCCTTGGTCACTTGTGCATGCACTGAGCTGATAAGTACCGCGGTTCATTTTCCTCATGGCAGAGCACAGTAAAAGAAAAGGAAAAAAACGGGGGGCAATAATTGCTTCGGGTGGAGGGGAGGTAGGCTAAATATGCTTGATTGCGTCCTAAGCCTCAGTGCCGTGTAATGAAATACGCCTGGTCCCCCGGACAGGAAGCGGCGTCGATGGGTTTTCTCGTCACTTTTCAGGGGGGTCTCTCCTCGTCTTCCGCCGTCCTCAACCCAAACCCAACCCATCCATCACAGGAGCATTCATTCCCATTGAACGATATCTTTGCTTTGACGTTGTAATTACTGGGCCAAATCAGGTCCTAATTACTTATTCCTGGCCACATCAGAATGTCTCTCCCTTAATATTTCCCTGTTCTCTGTTCTAATTTGCTTGTTCATTAGTATGGACAGAGTGTATCAGGGGGATGGGAGGAAAACGCTATTCAGAATGATGGTTTCAGTCAGGGTTTCAGGGCGGAGCTTCCACCACTCCCTTATACTTGCTTAGCCTTCTACTGTTTATTTGTAACATTTATGCAAATGGCGACCTCTGAACATCTTCAGTCTGTGTCTCATTCAGGTTGACTCCCCATTATGGCAAACATTAAAGTCTTAGATACGATTAATCCAATGTTCATTGCAATACCAGGCAAAGTTACAATAAGAACTGCATTCACAAACTCTACATTAGTGGTCTTGCCGTGAAATTCATTTTGTTTTTACAGTTTTTGTGGACCACTCTGTCTTAAGCATGATGACTGAAATTAGGGTGAACCCAAAAATGTTTATCACTCATTCTGACTAATTTAGTCTGGAAAACCTAAAGCACATTTCTCCCTGTTGGTTCAATAAGCAGCTAATCATTTACAAGAATATTAGTCCACGGGCTTATATGGGCAACACAGCATCTGTTAATGCATTTAGCAGGAAATAGCCTAAGCACATCTTCCCGGCACACTAAATGCTCAATTCTCTGAATAACTCACAAGTGTAATTAGTTGTGCTGCTTTAAGGATAATGTAATTACATGTGTTTGCATTTTAGGCCTCAAAGCCAATCAATATTTCTGCTCATCTATTTCCGGGATTGGCCATAAAATGTGTGTCGCGCAAGCAGGAGATGTACGAATACAAACGTGTGTTTTCCAATCGGAATGTCCGTTTTATGATAACTGTTCCTATGATATCTGTAAGTGGACGCAGTTACATTTGTCTCAGATGTTGACAGTGTTTTCTGGTTTGTCTTTCCAGTTCTCTTTCCTGAGACAACCACCGCACGATGGGGCATAATAAGAGGTAAGACTTGGGTATGTGTTGGAAGGGGTTTGGGTCATTTGGAGTGTTGGTGTTGGAGCTGCTTCGACGAGTGACCACGTCAGACACCGATAATGTTGACAACGCGGTAGCAGAGCCACAGTGGGTGTACAAATGGAACCGTTCCGTTATTATTTGAGTTGGCCCGTTATTTGGTCATTCCATTCGAAAATCCACCTGTTCGGATAACACGCGGTTACATCTTTCCGCCCCCGCAATAGAAAACAAACACGCTTTGTCCGCTGTGACAGTATTGTTCAATCGATCCCATCTGATGGATCGGTCCTGGCCGCCGTTTTGCCATCTCCCTCTTTTGGTTAGCGCACGGAAGTGGCTGGATCTGGCCAGGCCAGCCTTACAGATACAGAGAGAGCGAGGGGGAGACTGACTGGCTCTGATTGGGTCAGACTGGCCGTGCCTTGTGCTTCAGAAGCCTGATTGATAGAGGGTGATGAGACTGTCAAAGGGAAAGAAGACTAGGATGGACTGGATAGGAAAGTGGTTGCGGAGGAGGATGGATTGAAAACACGAGACGAAAGAAGAAGGGGAACGAAGTGGTCGGCTGTGTTGGGTCTCAGACTTGTGAGGAATTAACTGCGCAATAGGGAGGCATGTTGAGGCCACTTTAAGTAAATCGTTCAACAACTTTCATAATTGTCCCCGATTATATATGAAAAATAAACAAACATGAACCCGCTATTACAGTGTGTAACAGATTGACATCTACGGTACTAAACCGCCTTTATGGGTTGCTGCCTGAACATATGTTTGGGACATCATGTTGAGGGATAGAGAATTGTAGACGTGTTGATCGTTGGCAGGGCTACTAGAGTGGTGCTAAATCTCTGTACTGGGATTTCCACCAGTTAGTGATTTCAAACTCAATAAAGGCCCCGTGTTTTACTTTCATTTTAGCCTGCAGACAGAAGCCTCGCTCCCCAGAACACCGAGTTATTATTAGCCTCCAGTGTAGGAAAATGGACAGAGGGAGAAAGCGACACGGAGGGGCAGAACTCAAGCATGTGTGTGCCAGTGAGTAACTGAGGTAGAGGAGAGAGCAAGTAAAGCGAACGAGCCGGGGAGAAAGCCAGTGAGAGAGGGAGCTTTGCTACTGCCAAGGGAGGAGTGGCTCCCCCCTATGCTCTTATCTACTGCCCGTCAAGTTCTGACCGGGGGGCCCCGCTTCCACTCCCCTCCTGGCTGGGCCCCCGTTATCCCCGCCCAAGCAACACAGCCAGGTAAAATGAGCAATTCCTATTCAGCGACAGAAGCACCTCGGAGACTTGTCCCGTGAAATGGCTGCTCGCCTTGGCAGTTCGGTGTGCTCTCCCTCCCCCTCCCTCTCCCCCCCCGTGCACTGCCACGGAGCGATAGCCAGCAAAGAAAGATGGAGAAAAATTAGAGAGCGAGTAAAAGGAAAGAGAGAGCGAGAGAGGGGGAGTGAAACGTTAGCAGAGCATTTAATGATATTTGCCACGGTCTCTCTGACGGAGCGCTGTCGAGGCGAGATGGGGGCGCTTTGCATGAACTCAAAGGACACGCGATATTGCCGCCATCGCTGTGAAAGGGCCGGCGCCAGGCCCGCCGGATATGAGAGGACTCCAACAGGCTGAACTGGAATTTCTCCCAATATGAATGATATTAACGATAATCACTCAGAGTTACTTGGGCGTACCGAAAGACCTAGTCAACTTTGCAGAGGCTCGGTTGTCTGAGGTTTACACTGCATAAAGGATGAACTGTATAATGCACGGCATCAATGATAGATTGGCGGGGATTGAGTGACGTAGCACTCCTTGTACACACCGTGTGTTAGGACTGGTTTCCAGCCCCCTCCATAAAGTGATGGGATAACCTGCCATCACTGGTGTCTACCCTCTCAGCTACAGGATAACCTTCCATCACTGGTGTCTCCCGCCTCAGCTACAGGATAACCTTCCATCACTGGTGTCTACCCCCTCAGCTACAGGATAACCTTCCATCACTGGTGTCTACCCCCTCAGCTACAGGATAACCTTCCATCACTGGTGTCTCCCCCCTTAGCTACAGGATAACCTTCCATCACTGGTGTCTACCCACCTAGCTACAGGATAACCTTCCATCACTGGTGTCTACCCCCTCAGCTACAGGATAACCTTCCATCACTGGTGTCTCCCCCCTTAGCTACAGGATAACCTTCCATCAGGAAGGATTAGAAGATTACTTTCAAGTTACCTTCATTTGCCCCCCCCCCCCCCAACCCCCTTTAGTATTGACCAGACCGGACACTCAACACACACTAACACCTCTTACTTGCCGACACACACACACACACAACGTGCGCGCACATACATACTGACATACATACCACCCAACGATTTTCACACACTCGTACCTCAGTGTGTCAACCCTGTTGCGGCACCGCGGTATTTAGCCAAGTTACTGTCCTTTGTACCATTGTGTATGTATTCCTTATGATTCTATATTGCTATTCATATCCCTGTTCATGCAGTATATTCATTTTAGAACTGTTTTCTGTCTATGGTGTTAAGACAAGCTGTCAGTCAACAGCTGTCAGTCAACCCATCCAGTCCTGTGTAGCAAAGAGCCTAAATTACTTGACACACACAGACAATTACACCCCCAAACACACACACACACATCACTCATACCTGTGTACATATTCCTTCTCCCTCCCACACAGAAACACTTTATTTTCTGTTCATTTTCGTTTTAGAGAAAATGTGTATTTTATCTTATCTGTTTTTCAGTTCACATTTGGATTGTTTGTATATTTTCTGTTGAAAGAAACATATTGTAATATTTTACTGAACTAGAATGGCGAGCGTTTTGCGTCGCCGCTGTTAAGGTAACGGGCGAGGGGATGTGAGCAACGCATAACGGAAAGGATAACAAGAAAAGCGATTAACAAACACCGGTTGCACTTTTATAAATAACATACCAGTAAGGGACCAACTTAAACAGTGTCCTTGGTGATTGGTAACGAGGGAACTGGTGCGCTGGAGTGGGGCGGGCTCGTAATCACTGCCGTCGTCGCAGACCGGTGGTTAGTTCACCGGCGAGGGGAAAGACCAGAAGGGGAGGATCCGGAATGGGTCAGGTTGGTGACTTCACAGTTGCCTGTTCATGTGAGCCTTGGACTTGGGACTGCGTTCTGACATCATACCGTTTTTGTTTAGACACTAGATGCTGTTTAGGGCCCTTATCCAAAATCTGCAGCGTTCAAACCCAATTGTGGATACAAGTGTAAAGGGGATCCATCTTGTTGCTTCATGATGGGTAACCATTGGGAATTGCCCTGTTACATTCAGAGGTTCTGTGTTTTGTGCACGCTCTTGCACGTGCACTATGGTTATGTAATGTACGGATATTGTTTGGTAAAAAGATCCCTCAAAGCAGTAGGTTACTCGCAGTGCTCCAGGTGGATACTTGAGCATGTCCATTCAAAAACCATTCCAGCGTCTCAGAGACACTGTGTTCTGTCCACCTAAAAATTCAGAAAGTATATATATAAAAAACATGTCTAGTTATTGCATGCATGTTACTTTTACGAATGTATTTCCTGTAAAGTATTCCAACAAATAATTGTGTCTCAATGTAATCATGTTGTTGTGCATTAGCTGTGAAAAAGATAATAATTATAAATCTTGTTGCCTAGCCCTGTGCTTGATTACAATAAGCACTTATGGCCCCATAAAGCATGCTTCGTGAACTGTACTATGGAAAGCTTCATATATTTTCTCATAATGCTTTGCGCCATATTGATCGTTCTCCTTATGGCCCTTGGTTATGTATGTTATTCATGCTAGGCTGCTGTTAGTGATTCTAAAAGTAAGCCACATTGTTTTGAGGATTGATAGGGAGTCCTCCATATCGACTTAAAGTGAAATGAACATTTTGGAAAACTCCTGTCATTGAAGCTGCCCTTTGTTTAAACGATAGAAGGGAATAATCCATGAGGCTGGTCTTTGATCATTTTAGGAGAAATAATTAGCAAATAATTCATTATTTTTGGATGCTCAAAGCACCATGTCACATTTGATTGAACATTAATGGAGCCAAATTGTCAAAAGAACGCTCTTAGCTGTGTGGGGCTTGTTTTCTTTCCCCTTCTTTTTTCCCCTTCTTTTTTCCCCTTCTTTTATTTCCAGAAACCACTGGTCCTTGATCTGGTCCTTTAAAATCAGAAGTGATTGTGTGGAAGTCACTTTCTGTCTGGTGTTTAAGTAGCTTCCTCTCTTTTCTTCTCCCACTGTGATGGGCCGATCGTGGTTGGAATGACTGTGGTTCATACCTTTCCAGGACCTTAGATGTATGTGCCAGTTTTAATCAACGGGGCAGAAGCTTCATCGAGGTTGTCTGGAAGTGACCCATTGTTCATAACAGCACAGGATGTGCACAACTAGCATCATCATCGGACCCCCCGGTTCTAAGAGGAACCGAGCCCCCGGTTCTAAGAGAGAACGCTCATTCGCCGTATTCCTTGTTCTTTCCGCTTTGCCGCGTCATTTCCTCAGGTTCAAATACTACTCGGCTTCGACGCAGCCCATGCAGAATGCAGTACCATCCCCGGCAGAAGTATCAGATGAATCGCTGTTGATTACGGATCTATATTAAGCCAGGGAGAGCAGCGTGAAGGAGCCCCGCCTCCGAGCACATTGCACAGACGTGAGCGCGAGAAAATTGGAGCTTTGTGCACAAGCCTTGGAAAGAGGCAGGTGCGAGGGGTTGAATCCACCGTCAGCTGTCATGGTTGTAATGTTCTGCATTTATTAGGAATATAATGTATAGCCCCTATCTCAGGAAGGAAATGTCAAAGCACTTATTTTGCGGGGCTATTCAGTGGCATCTTTGTCAGCGTTTCCCGCCAAATGGGGGAAGCAGACGAAGTATACAACAAGCAAGACTCACCGTCTCACCGGTAATGTCACAGAAAGAAAAGGGGAGAGGCTGATGGCGAAGGGCGTCGGAGGCAAAGGCTGAGCTGTTGAGATGAGGGGGGGGGGATAGAAGGATACACGGTGAAAGGCTTAAAGACTTGTAGACATGGACTGGGTAGTTAAGACATGGTGGACCCGTGGGAGACTTGAAGAGAGAGGAAGAGACAGACCTGACAGCCGAGAAGTCAATATAAAGAGTGACAATGAGAGCATAGGAGAGAATAAAGACTGAAAGCAGGAAAGGGGAAAGGGAGAATAAGTAAGTTGTCATCCTCGTATTGGTTAATGCATGCGTCAGTTATGCCATTCCAATGGGACATTACCACAATACGGAAAAGGCTGAGATGGCAACTTGCATTTATATAAAGACAACATCATGAAATACTTGCAGGCGTCAGGTTTTTCTGCAAATGCACGCCTTGAACACCACTTGACCCCGGGCGTCCCTCGAGTGCTTTGCGTGTATGTTTGTATTAATGTGCAAATGCTTTGTGTGTTTGTGTGTGGTCACTGTATGAACAATATTACATTTTGCTGGGGATACAAAATAGGTTAGTACAGGTTATTATTTATAACTGAACATCCTACTGTACAGTGTACGGTCAGTTATTTCACTGCATTACTGTACAAAATACCGCAACGATAATTACCCACTTCATATTGGAAGATTGCTTTCCAGTTACCATCGGTTCCACTGGCCTGCAGTGGAACCAACAGGGGAAATAGTGATTTAGCCAATGTCATCCAGTTGGGGTTGTGATTTGTATCCACTTCCTCATAAATACTTATAGGCTAGATTTACCGTCATGGCTGAAACATGTAGCTTGTTAACTGTCTTACTTTATTTTATATACTCCATGTGAAGGAGAATTGTGTTTTTGTGAATAGGATCTAGTTGTGTGTTTGCAGTGGCACGCATGCATCCTTTGGTGATTATGGATAATTTTTGCTTTGAATAATATATAAGTAATGTTTCACTTTTATTTACAGTTTTAGTAAATAAAAATGTAAATTAAATTTGACACTAAGCTTCTACAGCTTTGTTGGTATAATAGTTCTCCTATGAGTCCCCAGTGCAAGTCAGTCCATATGTGGAGCAAAGCAGGATCTCACGAAAGCAGCTGATCATTAATGTTAGCCATCGTTTGCACGGGCAAAAGAGCAATTGATTGGCTTTTCACTACCACATGACAGTGTCGAAAACGTTCCTGCGAGTAATAATTCAAAACACGGTCAGGATCATAAATCGGTGGTCACACTCTCCAGTTGCACATGTCGAAAAGGGCCCCATCAATCAAAGCAGATAGCCTGATTCTTTAACGCTTTGGATTTTACTGTTCTTTTTGTCTCTTTGAATGTGTGGAGACTTTTTTTTTTAATCAACATTGGGTAATTCACAGCACATTTTCAATATGGCTATATTTGGAAATTGAAGGAATTCTGTACAAGTCAGCAAATGTTGGCCCATCATAGAGAAGGATGTCACTGCAAACGTGGAGTCGATGTCTATAATGGCAAATGCCAGTAGTCAATAACAATCTCACCTAATGTAATCTGTCTCTAGAGATGTCATTTTTCAAACCATCGAGACACTCTGAAAGGCTATATATTTACATTGAATTCCAACTGTTTCTTTGGGATATACAGATTCTGTCAAAACAGCGAGGATAAACGTTGTAGTTATTCTGAACTACAACCTAGTCTAGAAGAAACGGTTTGACATTGAACCTATTTACACACCAGTGCATTGTTTCAGAACCACTAGTTCTTCCCACTTGTATGTCTGCAAGGCCATGTCACTGAATCTGAGTAAACGTTCTCCCTCTCTCATCTAATTTCTTCAGGAAGATCCACTACCATCCTCTTGTAAAAAGACCAACGTAGTTTGTGAAACAAAAGGGCTCATACTCTATTACTCTCTCAACAACTTCCACATTAAAATTGCAACCATCAAGTCCAGATAGTGTTATGCATCCCAAAACCACACGTTCGGAGCACACTAAATGTTTTTTTTTATCATCCCTACTAGATCAACAGTTGTTTACATCAGAGTCAAATTGCGCCGTAGGTACGTTGGAAAACAATATCTGCCACGATTGCCCTGGAGCTGGTCATGCATCAAATCTTAGTTGTACACGCTGAGGCAATATTCAAAGAACGGTGCGACTAGAAGCGTTGAATGTGCAAACTTGTTGAGAAGGGACAAAGGGTGAAACGCATCATCATTTATATGGCTCTGCAACATGCTAGGGGAAGTATGCAAAGGAAAACACGGCAAGTGATGAACATAAAAACAACCACATTAACATGGGAACCGTAGGCAACACACGTGGAGAACACATGGTATTGCAATGAAGTGCAAACAATAATCCACAGTGGGTACACACAAGTACGCAACGTAACTGTTGTCCATTGTGTTTAGCAACGAGAAACGGCAACGCACGAGTGGGGTGCATTTATAACGACGGTCAGAGGTGAGGATCCGGATTGTTGACGTTACGGTTACAGAGCAAAAGGGCGGACAAACTTGATGTAATTAAAACGTTTTCAATGGCAATTAGATGCTGGAATTTCACAAGCTCCTTTCTTTCTCACCTTAAAGCTCCGTTATGTGTTGTAACACTATATAGAGCTAGCATTAGCTGCTGGAATTCAGTAACTGCGTCTAAAGAAAAAGCACAACATAGACGAGTAAGTAAGCTGTGACATGTAATTCTAAATGTCTCTACAACTACAGTATCGCCCGTCGCAGATCTGCACTTCGTTTGGATGTTCTCATTTGTAGCCACACCTGTGTCATTCACGGCTTTAAGTCTTAAGCTAATTTCATGGTCTAAGGGTTTGGATGGATGGCTCGGGTGTGACTTGTACTCTGATAGAGTGAGGGATTTAGAGGGAGAGCAAGGCAGAAGAGAGAGTGAGACAGAGAAGGAGGAGGGTTGAAAATAGTTGCACAACAGATGACATGCTTAGAAATGGTAGACTGATACACGGTTCATTTTTAGAATTACTGCAAAAAGATTATCTGCCGAAGTTGTACTCCAAAATAACTAAATTTCTTCAGTAATGGCAGAAAACGCTTTCTGTGGCAAATATTAAATCTACGTCAAATTGTTTTTCCAGTCAGTTTAATTCAGCAATAATACTATTTACAGAACAAATAATGATCTCAAAAACCACATTTTATATGCACTTATTAAAAAGTGCAACTTTAAAGTCACTATCAAAGTTCTTCAATAAAATAATGACCATTGAGGTGGACATTCTGCATATGAAACAAACTGGGACAATGTCATGTTGTGGCTGCATTGCTTTACTTAGCTACGTTAGTTTCTACTTTGGAAAGGTAGCATCCACAAGATTGTGTACTTTTGGTACTGCATTGTTGCCAATTCCCTCACATTAACAATAACAGCACTGCTGAGATTGTGGTGCTTGGAGGCGGTGAAAGAGGGTATTTGAGTGACCTAGCTTGCTACATTTGCTAGATGGCAACTTCCCTGCAAATAGCATTACTCCAAACACATGTAGCTAACCAGGGTTGATGTTAACTCTTGAAAACAGGTATGTTCTTTCATGATTCGATCAATTACACACAAATTACCATGTTTTTAAAAGCCACTGTATTTATAAAGTACCCAGTAAAACAGTTCACACACATTTTGTTAAGCAATGTATTTGTAAGTAGTGTTTTTTATTGTCTTGGTCATTGTTCTCCTCTGTAACCACTATCACTTGCTTTTTATTTGTTTTTTGAAAATTGCTTAAAAAAAACAGCAAAATAGACATGCAAAGAGAGGTCCTATGTTATAGCCCACGGCCGTACTGGTGAAGTGCCTGCGTTAAGTTGGCCCCCGTTCCACTTTTGGCCCCCCATCCACTTTTGGCCCCCCATCCACTTTTGGCCCCCCATCCACTTTTGGCCCCCCATCCAATTCGTTTTTTTGTATTTCTTACCTATACTATTGAAGTCTATAGTAGAAAACGAGTCAAGTCATGTGCTATCCAGTAGAAATGTAGTTTAGTTAACACAAACTGTGGCCACACAAATACAACTTTTGAGTTAGTTTGGAGCATGTTGTGGGGTAACATCATCATCATTTATAATTAAATATCAGAAATATAGAACACTGAAGAAGCACATACAAAACTTTTAACAGTACAGCACAGCACAAACGGAGCCCAATGTTTTGCGTTGGGCGGGTGGCCAATTTCACGCAGGTAAACTTATTTGATGGGAACGAGGGATTACACCTCCATGCCCTCCCGCTCAAGCAGCGATGGGTGTTGACACAATAGCTTCTAACTATGAAACGTCAAAGCCCGCGGGTTGCTCCGGATTCAGGCTCTACCGGTCACACTTCACCGATAATAATGCTACACGTGCAAGTCACCGTGTGCTAATATGGCTATCAAACACGTGCGCAGCTTTGCCACTAAGTCCGTTGTTGTGTTTACACTTTTATGACAGGCACCCAAATTATAACAAACCGACACGAAAGCGCATTGCCATATGTATAACTTAGCAAAAATGCTTTTCCACTTTAAATACATGTTCACTGCATGGAGGAACATTTCTCCAGGCTTTGCATTTATCATCTACCAGTGTGACTACTTTTGTGCACAGTTAGAAATGATGCGTTGTTAATAAGAAAACAAAAATTACCTCACGTTAGGATCCGTTCTGCAGACATATTTGGAAGTAATTGATTGCACCCACCATCATGATCAAAGCAGCAATACTGTCCTGGACAACTACAGTGGGGCTTTTGAGTGAAAACTTCCTTCCATCAGCTAGGGCATTGAAGATGAAACGTGTCTGGGTCTTTCAGCATGACAATGATCTCAAACACACCGCCCGGGCAACGAAGGAGTGGCTTCGTAAGAAGCATTTCAGGGTCCTGGAGTGGCCTAGCCAGTCTCCAGATCTCAACCCCAATCATAGAAAATCTTTTGAGGGAGTTGAAAGTCTGTGTTGCCCAGC
This sequence comes from Novumbra hubbsi, assembly GCA_016801125.1. Lineage (NCBI taxonomy): Eukaryota > Metazoa > Chordata > Actinopteri > Esociformes > Umbridae > Novumbra > Novumbra hubbsi. The sequence continues at coordinate 131,789 of JACXGK010000117.1, read as the reverse complement.
AACAGCCCCAAAACATCACTGCTCTTGAGGAGATCTGCATGGAGGAATGGGCCAAAATACCAGCAAAAGTGTGTGACAATCTTGTCAAGACTTACAGAAAACATTTGACCTCTGTCATTGCCAACAAAGGGTATACAACAAAGTATTGAGATAAACTTTTTTTATTGACCAAATACCGCAATGATTAATTCATTTTCTGCTCACTGTAGTCCTACGTTTAGTTTATATTCGCTTACTTGACCTGGAGAAGAAAACGGAATAGAAACCCAAATATCAACATTTTGGATAAAACAGGGAGTGTATCACCTCTATTTTAACAAAATCGGTGGAATACAGCAAATATTCATGGCATACATTTTGGTCATTTAATAATTTAGTCAAATGTCTTGCCTAAGGCGGCTTGTTTAGATAATGGTCAGGTACTCTTAACACTAGGCTATGTGCTGCACTGCACACCAACATAATTCATTAAACAGACAATACATATTTTGTCCTTTACTAGCATTGTGCCTAGCATTTATTTAGGTTGTCACTCACTTCTGTGTTTTCTCTGCATTCTCGCCTGACAGAGCCGAAGTCACATAGTTTGCACTAAGCTTATTTTAATTACTGTTATATCTCCATTGTACTCCATTGTTATCATCCCTACTGAAATGTATGGCGTGAGATAATGGAATTTAAATGAATACGCTAATTAACTTTTGGATTCAGCACACAATGGTTCAATATTCTTATCGCAGTGGCACCATTTTTATGTAAACTCAAATAGGTGCATGTAATTATCAAGATTATATTGTCGCAAATGTTGGAAGACACCGGCACATATTACGGAATGAAAGTAAAACCCATAGACATATCATTACCATCCATGATGAGTTCTGAGTTACCGTCGCCATAGCTACATATCACTCCTCCATAACAACCACTGTAAAGCAGTTCCTTAGCGGGTCCACTTGTGACAACTCCCACACCTTACATCCCTGCGTTAGCCGTCACTCCTCGTTCATCCACCAGACCTGCCTGCTCAAGACAGATACACTGTGTGTCAGAACCAGAGACCTTATTTCCCACAGTCGAATGTCAGAAACTGCGTCAATGTGATGACCAAAATTGAAAAAATTGCCCAGACTCAAGTGCCTGATCACGACAGTCTTTTAAATAGGCTGACTGGGGGTTGACAGACATAATTAGCCATTCCAGTTCCCGTTGAGAAAAAAAAGTCTGATTTTAGTGTAGTGACATACTGTAAAAAATAGATTATACAGTATGTTCTTCTAGTGTGGAGGGAAACCAGTTTAGAAATAGGCTTTGCATGATAGGCAGCTTGTTTGCCAGCTAACAGTTTGACAGTTTGTATTCTCACTGTTTTTACTGCTTCTACCTTTTTAATCCAAAGCACTCATCCAGAAAAGATATGAAAACATACAATAATCCTTTCAATGTCTTGGCCACAGCTGCCTATGGCAACAGAATTAAGGAACCAAGAATGTTTCTCTTGTCGAAGGTGTAGTTCAACATTAACCGGGGAGGGATATCTACTACTCTTTTAGTCACGTTTACTAAACCACAGGTCATAAATCTCTGAGTCACCTCGGTCCAGTCCGTAATTTACATAGTAACAGTAGGCATAGATTGTTTGACGGATGTGCAATATGGTTACTAAAAGTCATACTATACATAATATGATCAGTGAGAATTTGTCCATGGTTTCTGAATCCTACACCTTCTGGCCAATAGCCCTAAAGCAGGGGTGGGCAAACTACGGCCCGAGGGCCAAATGCGGCCCACGAGGCTGTCCCATCTGGCCCACGGAATGTAATAAAATTATTAAAAAACAACTCACCAGCCCATTTTTATACATCTGAGTCAGAATTTAAACTATTTACACATTATAAGGGATCTACTGTACATATGTAATGTATGTTTAAACTTTTGCCCTTTTCTGGCCTGCAAATCAATTATGATTAACAAATTACAAAAACAAATGTGGCTCTCCATTTCATTTCAAAATCCTGATGTGGCCCCCAAGCCAAAAAGTTTGCCCTCCCCTGCCTTAGAGGGTATCAACCATGCAGCAAAGTATTATTTCCGTTGTATGTGGGGAGGGTCATGTTGATTTGGTTTTATTTTTTAAAACAAGAGGTACATGGACTAACAAGGAGTCTCGGAGGCAACTGATAGAAAACAAAGCGACATCTCTCCAGGACAATTATAGGACTATGTAGAAGTCACTTAGCTGGGTAATACACAGTATGATATTAATGACTGTTTGTAAACAATGCACTTTGCAGGTGATTATTGCATGCACTCCACGTGCTCCATTTGTTTAGTCATTCTCACGAGTGATTAAGTGGTGAAGCTAGGACAGCTGTTCAAGATGAGTTCATTGGCATGTTAAATTAATTGCACTTCAGATAATTATTTAATCATTACTTTGATGAAATTTTCGGCGTACCTCATTGTGCGTCAAATTACTGAGCAGGTAGAAACTAATACAGAAAATATGTTCTTTGAGTGTTTTTGTTTTGTTAATGCCTTAATTACTTGATTAGTGATTTACTTAATAGTAATAATAGCGTTATCTTTTGTTGGCTTTGAAATTAGGAAATTATAAATTTGTGCATTGCAGTCTACTTTGAAGGTTTTGACGTTGTCTTGTTAAACACTAAGCTTCAAAGTCCAAATATTAAAAGTTGGAACATTGCTAAATAGTGAATCTTCTTATATATTTTTTAACAATTTGAAAAGTCGTTTAGAATGAACTCCAAACCCCATCTCAGTCTCTGCTGCTCTGTCAATGTTTATTCCAAAATCGTGATTTGATTCAGTCCCCATTATGGTCGTGACGTGATTGTCCTCATCCCCGTAGATACATTGGGTTGTGGCGATGACATCCAACTGAACGAAAACCAGGCAAATCGTTTGTGAGAGATCTTGTCAAACAGATTAATTCCCACCCCAGGCCTTGGGTTCTAGACCATTTTTCTGTCATGCCGCTTTGCTAGGCTCTTTCTTGATAATACCCTAAAAAGATAAAATTAATTGTGCGGGGGGACGGGAGATGGGGAGTATCTAAAAGGACCTTCAGCAACGCATGAAAATCTCTTTTTCCCTCATTGCATGTGAAAGCACAGTGTGAAACAACATCAGAAATGAAAGACTTTGTTGTGAAGTTTTGTGCAAATCCGCTGTTCTACAGTAAATGTACCAGGACAAAATCAACCCTGATTAAAGTGCCTTTTCATAGACTGTTTGTGTTAAAATTACCATAATGTAAAAATTATTGGATTTACAAAGCATTTAGAATAATATGGATGTATAATTTCTGTAATTGCTGTGTAATGCTAGACAAAAACAATTCTTCCTGCCAAATATTGATAAATTCTTAATCAACCTGGGTATCTATTGAGGAAATATATTAAGAATGTGAGATATCTTTTTACCAGTTCAGTGACATGCAAGTAACTACTCTATCAATGTCTTTAGTCCATACATAGATAATCCCACATTTTCAAAAAGGTCCCTGGTCCCTGGTATCAGATGTATATCAAACTAATCTGGCCTTTAAAAAGGCCGGAATAGTTTGTTGGATTCTTTTCACTAAGAAAATAACATGTTTTCTCTATATACCAAATGAAAAAAAAGGGATTTCTAAAGACCGTAATGTGTCTTGTAGAATTTTGAGAATCAATACAAAGTTTAATGTGTCACAACCTGCTGGTTTCCTATGTTAATCTCCTAATACTTTCAGTGACCACTACTTGCATCATTTCATAAAATCTTGCTCAATCCAATGATATACAGGCATTTTCAACTAATTTTGATGAATGTTTTTTACAATTATTCAGAAAAAGGTGAGGGATTATTAATTTGTGAGGCCATGTGGGCAATGTTTACTCCTCCACACAGATCATAATATTATAGCAAACATGTTGTGTTTATTCAGAAGAGGAATTTGTGAGGAATCTCAAGTGTTTCTTTAATAAAACACACTCCATGGTTGTCAAATGTAGGCCTTGCATTTTTACATTATGTCTTGATACAAGGTTTTGTGTTGGGTGTAAAAATGTCAATGTTTAACACCATTCATACTTTCCCTGCTAAACCCTCAACAAGAGACTACTTCACAACATATAGTAGTGCGTGTTGATGGCTGCACAAGGAGACATAGGCATTATCACAGTGGCACATTTAAAATGTCCCCTGGCTCTTTGAACTTCTCAATGAAAGCTGGCGCGAACATCCCCATTGGATCAAAGATAGATACTATCGCTGGGCCAAATAAAATTGCAATAACAGAGTTATTTAGGTAGAGGCTGGGCTAGAGACAGTATGTGGTGTTGCAGGCAGTCAAAGCCTGTCTAGCTGCAGACTCTGACAGATGCTCTCATTGCTACTGACATTTAACTCTCCCAGGGTGGTCAAGTTTTTTTCAGCTTGTAGTTAGCCACCACTGTTGATGTACTACAGAAATTGTGTTTTAGAGGTGCTTGAATGTAGAATTAGCTTTGATTTATTTGCAAGGCATTTAGTATTTTGTTGAGTTCCTCAAAGGATGTATCTGCATTTTGTTCACACTAACCACAGCTTGTTAGCGCAGGCCTCTTTACATTTTCCCTGGTTTGGATTTCATTTTAATTACTGCAAGCATTCTGATGGATAAATACACATGGTCCTTCGACAGTCCTCCAATGCCCACGTTGACTAATCTCCCATCTCCCACACTCCTAGGCTCTGAAGCAGCAGTTGCTGTCACAATGTGACATCATCAGGTCCCAGCGGCGCCCCCACAGTGTCCTGTTTGGGCGTCTGAGCCGCTCTGGGTGGAGCTCATCCAGCCAGTGCCGCTACAGCGTGTCACTCAGGACCTCCGACAGGCGAGATAGTGAGGGTGACAGCCATGGGATGGAAGTCAGGGAGTGGGGGTGAGAAGGAGCAGGGAGTGGGCGATTGACAAGGCCCTGGGCTTCCATACGGGATTAAAGTGTCTGAGGAGAAGAGCCAAGAGGGTGGCTCAAGGGCCTGAGGGAGCTCCGCTTGTTCAGATCCATGTAATGTGAACAACCTAGGTCGGTGATAAATGTCATTAGAAACTGGTGGTTAGCAACTGAAAATCCATCAAACTAATATTATCTATATCTACTAACTATAGGCTCAAATTTTCCCAAGGTACTCCTTCATTAGAATAGCAATATTAATAGTACCAATGTGTTCGTCTTTGTTAGTGTTTTCAAATGGAAGTCACTGCTGTGGCAAGACCCATGCAGGAACCAAATGTTAAGCTAGTTTATTAGTAAAGTGGGAGTTGCCTAATGCTAAACTATTAGAAGAGGTTGGTCATGTTTGTGATTGAAGTGCATTAATAACAGGGCTGCCCAACCCTGTGCCTGGAGAGGTAACTTTTGCATTTACATATTAGTCATTTAGCCGACTTTAGCAGTAAGTGCATTCCTCTTCAGGTGTCTTGGAAAAAATCTGACAATCATAATAAGTACACTTTCCTTCATCAAAGTCATTCGTTGGCAAAGTTAGTGCCACAGAAATCTAATTTAAGTGTGTGGTTTTTTTAGGTGGTGAGGGGATACACCAGTTAATTAAAATACTCATCAAAGAGGTAGGTTTTTATACGCATTCAGAAGATTGGCAGTGACTCTGCCCGCCTAGCTTCAAGGGGATGTTTGTTTTACCAATGAGGTGCTAAGACAGAAGAGTTTTGCATGGGCTGAGTGGGAGCTGCCCATCCATTAGGGTTGGGTGGCCCAACGACATGACACATTGGAGTGCATAGCCTGCCGGTAGGGCGGTGCAGTTCCCTTGGCTGCACCATAGACAAGCACCATGGTCTGGGAGCGGATGCAAGCTTCTAGGTGACATGGGTGAATTTGGGAAGGTTGAACACAAGACTGGCTTCGGCCTTCTGGATCAGTTGCAGGGGATTAATGGCACAAGCGGGGAGCCCAGCCCACAAAAGTCCAGACAGGAGATGACAAGTGACTGGAACCTGAGCTGCTTCCTGTGTAAGGAAGGTTTTCTTTTGCAGATGTTGTACTTAATGAATCTACAAGCTCCACTGCATTAAGGTTTGCAGAAAATAAGTGCGAACCTTGAGTGTCATGCAAAGGTTCTTTGCTCTCTGTAAGGGGACCACTGTTGAGTTGTCAACAGATCTTGGAGCGAGCATGCCTTCCCCGGGAGGAAGAGCAGCTTAATTTTATCAAGGTTGAGCTTGAGGTGGTGGCCTGACTTTCAAGCTAGGGGGTCTGCCAGGCATGCAGAAATGCTTGTTACTACATTTGAATCAGGAGGTGGAAATTAGAAAAATGCTTGTCATCAGCATTGCAATCATAGGACAGGCCATGTGTTTATATAAAAGTGCCAAGTGATCTTGTGTAGAGATAAAAGAGGACTTGGGCCAAGGACTGATCCTTGGGGTACACCAGTTAAAGTGCTTGCCTGACAAGGAGGATGCAAACCAAGAGTATGCAGAACCTGAGAGCCCCAGCTCTAAAAGTGTGGAGGATCTGGTTGTTCACAGTGTCAAATGCAGCAGAAAGCTCAAGGAGTATAAAAACAGAGGAAAGATATTTTGCTTTGGCAGTGCAGAGAGCCTCTGTGACACACAGAAAATGAGGAACAGGAGGAGCACTGCCAGAGCCCTACAAAATGACCTTCAACGGGCTACTAGTGTTCATGTTTCTGACCAAACTGTCAGAAATAGGCTCCATCAAAGTGACATAAGGGCCCAACGTCCCTTAGTGGGAACTGTGCTCACAGCCCAGCACCTTGCAGCTTGAGTGGCAGAGAACACCAGAATTGGCAGGTCAGCCATTGGCGCCCCATTCTATTTCCAACTCTTTAATTGTTAGAATCAGGTGTGGTAAAATTTAGTTGGAAAGACAACTTACAGGATGGTAACTTCAGGAACGGGGTTGGGTTACCACGACAATTAGTATGCAGTGAGCAAGCTGACCTCAGTCAATTAAACTGCACGCTTGAAATAATAGGCTCAAAAAATGTGTTAAATCACCCATCAGGTCTTGATGAAATAAATATAATACAGATCAGAATCCTTACTGTACACTTCTGTAATTCTTTAAGAACAAAACAAATTCACATTGGTCAATGGAAAAGTCACATGGGCTCAGTGTAAACCTACTCTCATCTGTGAAGAGAACAGGGCGCCAATGACTGACCTGCCAATCCCTTTTTTGGGGGGTGGTCTTGTTGTTGCCTCTCTAGTGTGCCTGTTGACAATTTAGTTTTTGCAACCATCCACAATCACTTTTGCTTCCTAACTGGACAGATTAATATCCCTGAAGTTTAATTGACACTTGGTGTTATGTTGTGATGATTACGTGTTCCCTTATTTTATTTTTTGTTTATTGCCTGCATGAATCTAAAGATGTGGCTGATATACAGCATATCGTCCTCCAGAAAATACCTGCTGCTGATCAAGGTAGATGGATAATGACTTCCCCCGGAGTTGGCTTGGTGGCAAGACCTTCTACAGTGTGACCGACATTTCCAATTTGAATGGGTAAATACCGTTTGGATTCATCTATTCCACCTGGCCCAAGATTTATCAGTCTATCTTCCTTCTGCTCAACCCCAAAATGGTAATAGCACAGATTCGGATTCTCAGGTAAAAAGTTTTCCCTGCTTCAATATCTTCCCTCAATTTTAATCGGCCTGGCATAAGACATGGCCTAAAAAAAAGTACTTGCAAACAGACCGCTTACTCTGTTCCTGGGCACATTCTTTACAAATACATGGGTGGGTTAACCCTAATTTAACATCAATTGTAAAAATGCCAAAGTAACAATGACTTGGTTGTTTTCCCGAAAAAGAAAAACAAGATTGTGTCTTTTCATAAAGCGATTTTCATAAACCTTACGAGCCACAAGGTTGTATGTTCTGATACATCAACTGTCCAAGTATATTTCTTTCCAGGACAATTAACCAGCTTCAGCTGTCATTAGAGAAAACGAATGCAAGCCGAGTGAAACTTCAGATCAAATTAGCATTGCGGGGGTTAATAAATGACTTGGACATCAATGTGACGAATGGCCTCACGTTCCCCCAGTTTCCCATGTCTTTGTGCCCCCCTGCGTGCCTCTTGTGGGCCATTCTGGGTGAAAGCAAAGCATTTAAAACACCCCTAAGTGCTGAGCAAGCAGGCTCCGCTGGCAGAATGTTCCCGTTCTTCAGCTCCTGAGGCTCCGAGGACCCATTCTACTGTTAACACCAAATCATTTAATTTCGCTGCAGATCCAGGTGCCCTCTAAATGTGTGAAGGTTTAAAGAGAGCAGGCATAGGCAAAAGGGGGAGGTTGGGGAGAGAGAAGAGGGTCATCGTCTTCCCATAGAGCACTAAATAGGCTACATTATTATTAAATTGTGAGTAATTAGACTCAACGCTGACAACCCTCTCCGGCTTCCAATCCATCTTGTTGTCCATGAAGGCGAGGTATTGAAAGGAATTACAGTTTATAATTTTGGGGATCAATAGGTTGGACGATGAATCATTGTCAGGCTGCCATTCAAGGAGATACATTTTGCTTCTTTGTGTTGCCGCAGTTGGTGGTGGTGTTTCGCAATATATTTGTAATGTAATATGTGTGTATGTTTATATACATATATATGTGTGTGTTTAACATTATCATAGTATTTTCATGTACGCTGATACAAACAGTGCATTTACATATAAACACTGCTTGGACATGTTTTGCTGAGCTGCCTCAATACAAATTGTGTGTGTTAAACCTATGTTTCAAACCTATTTCCAAAGTAAATTTTAAGAACCAATCCCACATCATAATAGTCAAGGTCATTATCCCTGATCATCATGTCATAACCATCCATCATCACCATTGTAGACTTAACTAATGAACTTACTGAAGGGCCATCCACTACTTTTAGATGTATGTTTATGTATCTTCCCGGACCCAGCCATCTGTTTTGAGCAGGAAGAGAGATTGAAAGATCGAACCATTTGGATACAATGTTCATACAATGAACAATGAATGATACATTTGAAATGGATGTCATTGACAGTCATGAGGGACTGAGTCTATAGCCTACAGTGCCCATTTGACGTAGCCCACAGATGCATTGATTGTCTCTTGAAATATATCTTTCTGTTGGGATTCACTTTTGAGTATTTATCTTAGGAGCGTTTCGTATTGATTCAAGTCAGCAGAAAGCAGCAGAAGTTGTTCCTCTGGGCTTAAACATTGCAATCATAAAAGCTAAAAAGCATTATAGATAATATTTCTTTGGAGATCATGTAGTCTCCTCAAATTAGCTCAAAGTGAATATAATCATGAACTGAATATTTATGGTGTGTGCCAGTGGTGGACACATTTAGAAAATATTTTGCCATTTGGATTGAAACATTTTTTATCACATACCAGCCACATGAGACCAGACATTGTCTTGCACCAGGAAGAACCCAGAGCCCACTGTACCAGCATAAGCTCTGACAATGGGTCTGTGGATTTCATCCCAATGCCTACAGTGGTCATAAACTTTTAACCTGACGGTCTAAACATACAATATTAGGTCAACACGCTGTTATCTTGTGTATATGAACATCTTGAATTTCAACTTGAAGTTGAAGTTAATTTAAACTTTTGAATCTCTAGCCACATCCTTACATCAGGTTAGCATTGTCATGACCTCCTCCTGCAAAAGTACCTCAGTAGTTATCTAATCAACTGTAATTATGTTAGGCTTATGCCATTCTCAGAATCGATATAAAATGAGACCACTTTGAGAACACTTAGCCGACAAGTGTCCTTACCTCGCAGCACTCCAGCTTGAATGAATTTGATGTGATGGTTACTATGGAGACCAAAAACTGGACAAGTTAGGTGAGGTCATGTTTAGTGGGTAGTTTTCAAGTTTCGAGGTATGACTGAGTGATTTTAGCACAGCCACGTACACTGAAGATTGATGGCTGAATGGAAGGCTGGAATAGTGATTGGTAATTCAGCAAAGAATTCCATGAAAAAGAAGAGACTATTCCCATTGATTAAATACATGGTTTATTTGTGTTTTTTGAAACAAATTAAATTGTGGATCAAAAACCATGACAATCGTGGATTGGAATCTGAAAAAGAAAGGAGAGGCACATGAGATAATCCAAAATGCCCACTTCAGTTGTACCACACCATGTTTTCCAGCACATTCATTTTCCCCGTCTACTGGATCCATTTTGGTCTATTGTTCCTCAAACAATGTGTGGACCGATGGCTTGGCATTTATTAATTCTTAGCCTGCCTAAGTCACATTCTCCAGGGTGCTAACATGCTTTGCAGTGTGCTGTTAGTAAAAGAGTATTTGTACAGTAGCTTAGTCAATAGCTTTTACCATAGCACAGCGAGAAAGTGGTTTAACACGCCCTCTTATGTGCAAAACATGAGCATACCATTAGGATTCAATAATTCATTCCATGTAGGCTTGGCCGGTTATAAATGTATATGATTGTTTTCGTAACTTCATTAAGCGAAGAAATACAAAATCGAACCTAACTTTGAATTGCATGCTTTATTTTACAGCGTTAATAAGCTACAGTGTGTGGATACATCTGGCCTGAGTTTACAGTACCTCCCCATGGGATATTTGATTTTCACACTTCCATTACCTCGAGTGCCGTTATCTTGATTTTTGGATGGGGAGGGAGATTGCATTGAAGGGCATCCCGTTTGACCAGGGCAGCTTGGTTTGATGTATTATAGTACATACATAGCATGTTTTTATACGCCATCCACCAGTGGAAGTTACATGACCCTGTATCTCACAAACAACGACAAAGACAGTAGATCACTTTGTGTAATGATTTGTTATTGAATGGAGGGTAGCAGTTTAGTTGATTTCTGCCAGTGAAAGGACATTTGAGATTCTTTAAGGCTGTAATTGAATTTACTGTATACAAACATGGGCATCGTGGATTTTTAACCTAATGTCCTTGGAATTTAGAACTAGTTGTATTTTTTCAGTTACATAACAGCATACAACAGAGAGACCACGTGTGTGCTTGGAAAGACAGCTGACAACAGAACATACTCCCCACCTATGGTTAGAATGGTTTAGGAACCCATGTCGGCACAATACAACACTTATATTGTGTGTTGCAAACATCCAGGCTACAAAAAACCGCCAATTTGTCTGTGAGAGCAAAGACATAAACCCCAGAACTATGAAGGGAGAAGACTACAAATAAATAGAGCACTTTCAAACATAACCTGCTAATCAGCACCATTCAATATGACGCTCCTTTTTTAAGGTGGTTGGAACAAAGTAACATCTATGATAAATCGAAAGTAATTTACAAGTACAACACACAAGGTTCTGCTGTGCGAAAGACAAGGGGAAAGGCCCCAATGACACAGAGCTAGTCTGCACTTCAAGGCAGCAACTGCGGCAAAATGAGTTTTATTCAATACCATGAGTATGTTAGGAGTCCAGCGAAAGCCTTGTGAGATGTTTTTTTGGAACGCCTCAAGGTCACAGGCCAAGCCCAGGCGATAATTCCGAAGGCCATCGGTGTCTTCTAAACTATCGATGGGTAGAAACGTCCCAGCAAGCTGAAGCTTTGATTCCAGCATTTACAACAGGGAAGAGGATGATTTGATAATTGTTCAATGTCTTTCTTCCATGTTCTGCTTCAGGCTTGTTTTTATCCAAATCTGAAAACAATTATTTTCGGCTATATTGGCATTCTCAATTAGTTTGTGTACCGCACCCTCCAAAACCAAGGTTTAATTTTTCAGTCTAGTCTGTCTCTCTTTCTGCAACACATTAAATGATCTATCCCTGATCTCGAAGATGTTTTTCACTACTTCGTCTTCCCCCAGGATGACTGATGGTCATTTGTTCCAGTCAGATATCTTGAAGGGTCCATCTGTTTTTGGCAAAGGCCTCAGTCAACCGTTCATACTTGATGGAAATGGAACCAGCAGAAACATGCACCACCATCTGATTAGCCGTGGTGTGTCATACTTCTGATGTTTAAGGGTAATAGGGGCTAAATGGACTAGTGAATTTATGCAGATCTGCATCTGAAGTTTTTTTTCCAGATTTGATTTTACTTTCTGTGTGTACTTATGAAGTTCCAAGCCAAGTCATACTTAACAGTCAAACATGTTTTTATATTTGAGGGGCCTTTGAGTTTATACAGTTTTCTTAACAGAAGTAAAATTGAGAATCAATCAAACTTGATCAAATGTGTATCATCTTCAAGGCTAGCTTCTTGTGCTGGCGTACTAATGCTGAACAGGTTGCTATATGGATTGGAAAATGATTTATGTATATATTCCTCTAACATTTCACTTACTATACTGTACTGAAGCAAACTGTGTATGTGTGTCTATGTATATACGCTACACATAGGACTTAAGGGAAAATGTAATCATTACAGTATAACACTAAGTCAATTTAACTTCAGGGATATTAATCTGTCCAGTTAGGTAGCATGAGCGATTGTGAATCCATGTTACTTGTTATAGTGCAAATGAAAGCGGCAACCAACCCCAAAAATGGGAATGGTTTTGCAGGTGGAGGCCACAACCAATTACCCTCTCCTTATCCTTCCTGACTGATTCTTTTCAAGTTTAACGTTTTGCTAGTGTCCTTGTCCACTACTGATATCATGACACGGTACCGGCAGCTTGTTCAGGGTGCACCGGCAAGCCAGCTCCTCCAGGATGGCATATTTGCCATTGCAAGAAGGTTTGCTGTGTCTCCCAGTACAGTCTCAAGAGCATGGAGGAGATACCAGGAGACAGTCGGCTACGAGGAGAGCTGGACTGGGCCGTGAAGAGGCGATAATCAAGCAGCAGGACCGGTATCTGATCCTTTGTGTGAGGAGGAACAGGAGGAGCACTGCTGGAGCCCTACAAAATGACCTCCAGCAGGTTACTGGTGTGCATGTTTCTGACCAAACTGTCAAAAACAGACTCCATGAGGGTGGCATGAGGGTCCAACATCCTCTAGTGGGACCTGTGCTAACAGCCCAGCACCAGGCAGCTCGTTTGGCTTTTGCCAGAGAAAACCGGAATTGGCAGGTCAGTCATTGGAGCCACGTTCTCTTTACAGATGAGAGCAGGTTCACACTGAGCACATGTGACAGAATGAGTCTGGAGATGCCGTGGTGAATGTTATGCTGCCTGCAACATCATCCAGCATGACTGGTTTCGAGGTGGGTCAGTGATGTTCAAGGGAGGCATATCCTTGGAGCGTCGCACAAATCTCCACATGCTAGCCAACGGTGACATTCCTGTTAGGTAGCGAGAAGAGCCAGGCTCATTTGGCTGGGTGGAACACATTGTTTATCTGAGTTAATTTAGCTGGGTGGAACACATTGTTTATCTGGGTTCATTTGGCTGGTTGGAACACATTGTTTATCTGGGTTCATTTGGCTGGGTGGAACACATTGTTTATCTGGGTTCATTTGGCTGGGTGGAACACATTGTTTATCTGAGTTAATTTAGCTGGGTGGAACACATTGTTTATCTGGGTTCATTTGGCTGGTTGGAACACATTGTTTATCTGGGTTCATTTGGCTGGTTGGAACACATTGTTTATCTGGGTTCATTTGGCTGGGTGGAACACATTGTTTATCTGAGTTAATTTAGCTGGGTGGAACACTATGTTTATCTGGGTTCATTTGGCTGGTTTGAACACATTGTTTATCTGGGTTCATTTGGCTGGGTGGAACACATTGTTTATCTGGGTTCATTTGGCTGGTTGGAACACATTGTTTATCTGGGTTCATTTGGCTGGTTGGAACACATTGTTTATCTGGGTTCATTTGGCTGGTTGGAACACATTGTTTATCTGGGTTCATTTGGCTGGGTGGAACATGATGTTCCTTATTTTTTACTTATTTGTCCTGATAACAAGCTGGTTAAAACAGTTGGCCTGTAGCCCTGGGGCTGAGACATGTCACCAGTTCAATCGTTCAAGAACTGGTGACATTTGAGGAAATACATTGACAATCAAACCGTATACTGAAGGAAACAGGATCAATTACATCTTTCAGAACAGGCTGACTCCAGGCCACCAGGCACATATATGTCATAGTAAATACCAGGGACTGAGTCTGTGGAGGGGGACGCTGGCACCTGTTCTGCAGATTTCCCCCGACAGGGCCAACTTGGCAGAACATGGCTGTAGAATTGCTTCTGATTGGAAACATGCTTGATGACTAGTGACATAGGTTGCTGTTGCTTGCTTACAAACAAAGCCTATGTCCATGTAGTAAGAACTAATTTCACGTTTACACACATTTCAGTTGGATTATTGTATTGTGTTTTTATAACAGTAAAGTGACCACAAAAGATGGAAATTTGTTCAAGTTCATAATAGTTTGACTGCATGAAGCATAATAGGCCAGCACATAAACTGTCAATAACTGACTTGCATTCACAGGTTGGTTTATTATCAAAACAATATTTTATTTGGTTGACAAATTGTAGAAGGGAAGATTCATTTTTTCTGAGACCCCTTGCCGGTTCCCAGAAGACCCCCTGTCGAGCAGGGACTCAAGTTTTGAAAATCCTAATCTAACACGTTATCAACATGTTATCGCAACCTGAGTGAAGCATCTGGTACTGCATACTGAAGTTCTAGTTACATTTTCCAGTTTGGTCTCCAATGCCCTCGAGTGCTTTAGTCTTCATTAAGGGGAGATCCTTGTTGATCAATCATTGTCACCAGTGCCACTCTATAATTGTGGGCTTCCTTAATCATGACTGACGTCTCATCCTCTTCATTGTCACACAGGTCTCAGGAGAGAGAATGTTCCATGACTTTCACACCTTCAACCTCAAGGTAGGATTTCGTGCTTTATATCTCTGGGACGTTGGTCTTTAAATGAGTCAGTCTCTGATTTATTTAAAGAACTCTGGGTTGGCTTCTTTTATTGGCGCCGTTTCTATCTCCTTTACACAAGGAGGGCTGCAGTTATGTATCACAGTGCTAATCACTGTGTTTACCGTGATGACAACTCTGACAAGCACCACAGTGACATACATGTGTGGCATTGCGCTGTCGTGAAGCCTAGATACATACAGTACTGAGATATGTACTATCCACCTGAATCTTTATATTGGAACTAATATATTCTATATAAAACTCCAATATACTATGTGATGTACCCATGAATAAATGTGGTGGCCGTGGAAACTGACTGCAATGCCATTTTGATTGAGCTAACCCAGTTATTTACTCTTGAAGTCAACAAAGATGTGAAGACAGTGATATTTTGGGTATATTTTTTAACATTATAAAGATATGAATTATATTTTAGGGACCAGTCATTCAAAAGGTGTAATGTGGAACTATCATTGTTACTGAACCATACCTGTGTGAGTACCATAGAAATGCAAGAATATGCCGAAATATACCTCTTACCTGCTGCAAAATATGGCAGTGGAATCCCGGATGGGGCCACTTATACAGTCAACATTATCATGACACTAGGATTTGAGGCCAAAATCTTCTAGCCAGACAATAACGCACAAATCCATAAAAACAATCATAATTGATCACACAATCAATAAAACGAGGGCAGTGCAGAAGCACAGATACAAGATATCAAGGGACGATTGACGGCAAGGCTCGGTTTCACTTTTCACACATCGTGTGTTAACTCTTGAGGGTGCTGTAGAGCTCATACACCTGTTTATCAGATATTTGTTTATTCGAGGGACATGCATAACAACGCAATATAAGTGTTATTTATTCGATAATGGTTTTGTTTTCTCTTCATGTATATGAAAGAATTATATCAGACCATTTGTTTTCCGGTAATTCCCCCCCCCCCC